>CAWVQO010000455.1:0-25748 GCA_963932275.1 Andrena praecox
CCGACGAGTATAGGGTCGCCCCCACGACCCCGGGCCAAAGTTGGCCAGCCGCCGACATGTCCGACGACTATAGGGTCGTCCCCACGACCTCGGGTCTAGATGGCCCGCTACCGTCATGTCCGACGACTATAGGGTCGTCCCCACGACCCCGGGCCAAAGTTGGCCAGCCGCCGACATGTCCGACGACTATAGGGTCGTCCCCACGACCCCGAGACTAGATTGGCGCGCCACCGTCATGTCCGACGAAAATAGGGTCGTCCCCACGACCTCGGGTCCAGGTTGGCCAGCCGCCGACATTTCCGACGACTATAGAGTCGTCCCCACGACACCGGGCCAAAGTTGGCCAGCCGCCGACATGTCCGACGACTATAGGGTCGTCCCCACGACCCCGGGACAAGGTTGGCCCGCCGCCGACTTGTCCGACGACTATAGGGCCGTACCCACGACCCCGGGACTAGGCTGACAAGCCGCCAACATGTCCGACGACTATAGGGTCGTCCCCACGACCCCGGGCCAAAGTTGGCCTGCCGCCGAAATGTCCGACGACTATAGGGTCGTCCCCACGACCCCGGGACTTGATTGGCCCGCCACCGTCATGTCCGACGACTATAGGGTCGTCCCCACGACCCCGGGCCAAAGTTGGCAAGCCGCCGAAATGTCCGACGACTGTAGGGTCGTACCCACGACCCCGGGACTAGGCTGACAAGCCGCCAACATGTCCGACGACTATAGGGTCGTCCCCACGACCGCGGGCCAAAGTTGGCAAGCCGCCGACATGTCCGACGACTATAGGGTCGTCCCCACGACCTCGGGCCAATTTTGGCCAGCCGCCGACATGTCCGACGACTATAGGGTCGTCCCCACGACCCCGGGCCAAAGTTGGCAAGCCGCCGAAATGTGCGACGACTGTAGGGTCGTCCCCACGACCTCGGGACTAGATTGGCCCGCCAACGTCAAGTCCGACGACTATAGGGTCGTCCCCACGACCCCGGGCCAAAGTTGGCAAGCCGCCGAAATGTCCGACGACTGTAGGGTCGTCCCCACGACCCCGGGAATAGATTGGCCGGCCACCGTCAAGTCCGACGACTATAGGGTCGTCCCCACGACCTCGGGACTAGATTGGCCCGCCACCGTCAAGTCCGACGACTATAGGGTCGTCCCCACGACCCCGGGCCAAAGTTGGCAAGCCGCCGAAATGTCCGACGACTGTAGGGTCGTCCCCACGACCCCGGGACTAGATTGGCCCGCCACCGTCAAGTCCGACGACCTCGGGACTAGGTTGGCCAGCCGCCGACATGTCCGACGACTATAGGGTCGTCCCCACGACCTCGGGCCAATTTTGGCCAGCCGCCGACATGTCCGACGACTATAGGGTCGTCCCCACGACCCCGGGCCAAAGTTGGCAAGCCGCCGAAATGTCCGACGACTGTAGGGTCGTCCCCACGACCCCGGGACTAGATTGGCCCGCCACCGTCAAGTCCGACGACCTCGGGACTAGGTTGGCCGCCGCCGACATGTCCGACGACTATAGGGTCGCCCCCACGACCCCGGGCCAAAGTTGGCAAGCCGCCGAAATGTCCGACGACTGTAGGGTCGTCCCCACGACCCCGGGAATAGATTGGCCGGCCACCGTCAAGTCCGACGACTATAGGGTCGTCCCCACGACCTCGGGACTAGATTGGCCCGCCACCGTCAAGTCCGACGACTATAGGGTCGTCCCCACGACCCCGGGCCAAAGTTGGCAATCCGCCGAAATGTCCGACGACTGTAGGGTCGTCCCCACGACCCCGGGACTAGATTGGCCCGCCACCGTCAAGTCCGACGACCTCGGGACTAGGTTGGCCAGCCGCCGACATGTCCGACGACTATAGGGTCGTCCCCACGACCTCGGGCCAATTTTGGCCAGCCGCCGACATGTCCGACGACTATAGGGTCGTCCCCACGACCCCGGGCCAAAGTTGGCAAGCCGCCGAAATGTCCGACGACTGTAGGGTCGTCCCCACGACCCCGGGCCAAAGTTGGCAAGCCGCCGAAATGTCCGACGACTGTAGGGTCGTCCCCACAACCCCGGGACTAGATTGGCCCGCCACCGTCAAGTCCGACGACTATAGGGTCGTCCCCACGACCCCGGGCCAAAGTTGGCAAGCCGCCGAAATGTCCGACGACTGTAGGGTCGTCCCCACGACCCCGGGCCAAAGATGTCCAGCCGCCGTCTTGTCCGACGACTATAGGGTCGTCCCCACGACCCCGAGTCCAGGTTGGCCAGCCGCCGACATTTCCGACGACTATAGAGTCGTCCCCACGACCCCGGGCCAAAGTTGGCCAGCCGCCGACATGTCTGACGACTATGGGGTCGTCCCCACGACCCCGAGACTAGATTGGCCCGCCACCGTCATGTCCGACGACAATAGGGTCGTCCCCACGACCCCGGGTCCAGGTTGGCCAGCCGCCGACATTTCCGACGACTATAGAGTCGTCCCCACGACACCGGGCCAAAGTTGGCCAGCCGCCGACATGTCCGACGACTATAGGGTCGTCCCCACGGCCCCGGGACTAGATTGGCCCGCCACCGTCATGTCCGACGACAATAGGGTCGTCCCCACGACCCCGGGTCCAGGTTGGCCAGCCGCCGACATTTCCGACGACTATAGAGTCGTCCCCACGACACCGGGCCAAAGTTGGCCAGCCGCCGACATGTCCGACGACTATAGGGTCGTCCCCACGGCCCCGGGACTAGATTGGCCCGCCACCGTCATGTCCGACGATTATAGGGTCGTCCCCATGACCCCGGGACAAGCTTGGCCCGCCGCCGAATTGTTCGACGACTATAGGGTCGTCCCCACGACCCCGGGACTAGATTGGCCCGCCACCGTCATGTCCGACGAGAATAGGGTCGTCCCCTCGACCCCGGGTCTAGGTTGGCCAGCCGCCGACTTGTCCGACGACTATAGGGTCGTACCCACGACCCCGGGACTAGGCTGACAAGCCGCCAACATGTCCGACGACTATAGGGTCGTCCCCACGACCCCGGGCCAAAGATGTCCAGCCGCCGTCTTGTCCGACGACTATAGGGTCGTCCCCACGACCCCGGGACTAGATTGGCCCGCCACCGTCGTGTCCAACGACTATAGGGTCGTCCCCACAACCACAGGCCAAAGTTGGCCAGCCGCCGACATGTCCAACGACTATAGGGTCGTCCCCACGACCACGGGCCAAAGTTGACCAGCCGCCGACATGTCCGACGACTATTGGATCGTCCCCACGACCCCGGGACTAGATTGGCCCGCCACCGACATGTCCGACGACTATAGGGTCGTCCCCACGACCTCGGGACTAGGTTGGCCACCCGCCGACATGTCCGACGACTATAGGGTCGTCCCCACGACCCCGGGTCTAGGTTGGCCAGCCGCCGACATGTCCGACGAATATATTGAAATCTGCCCCCTTGGAACCCAGGAGCTCATCACCCGTCGTCTCGGAAAGCTGAGCACAACATCATGTAGACCACTTGTCGTGCGACTGGACTCATCTGCTACTGCCAAGTCTATCCTCCAAAACAAACATCGTTACAAGGGGCCACTGAAAATTGCAGACGACAAGACTCCGCATCAACGGGCGACCCTTGCTCAGCTAAGGGCGAAGCTACGAGACCTTCATGAGCAGGGGGAGACACACATGACAATTAGATATAACCGTGGGGTGCCGAAAATAGTGCCGGGCAGACCTCGTCAAGAAACGGCACAAAAAAACTCTTAAGTAACCCTTTAGTATATTACCAGAACGTCCGTGGTCTGCGCACAAAAACAGTAAAGCTGTCAAATGCTCTCCTCACATCAGTAGAATCGTACGATGTCATAATATTAGTGGAAACTTGGCTTACTCCTTCAATATCGTCGAGCGAACTTGGTTTAGCTAACTACGTAATATATAGATGCGATCGATCCCCATGTACAAGTAGGTTCTCGAGAGGTGGCGGAGTCCTCATCGCTGTAAAAAACACGATTCCCTCCCGCCCAGTCACTGTTAGCTGCGATGATGTTGAACATCTTTTCATTAGAGTTCACCTCCATAGGAACAAGTATCTTATATTGGGGGCCACATATTTGCCGCCTGCTTCGCAGCCCTCACTTTTCGCGAGACATGTGGATTGTGTCATCGATTTGTATCATAGATATAGTGAGGATACTATTGCGCTGTTTGGGGATTATAACCTTCCACATGCTGTCTGGTACAATGCCCCAGGTCTCGCATGCTTTAGGAGGCCGGGTATAACGACTAATGAATCCGCTGCAATTGACCTCCTCCTTGGATGTGCAGCGTACTGTAATCTAGAGCTGCTTAACACCGTGTGTAACGCTAACGATACGACTCTCGACATCATCTTAGTCAACAATATCAAAGTAACTGTTGATCGTGTCCTTGAGCCCCTAATAGAACCAGACGCCTATCACCCGCCTCTTTATTCAAAGTTCAGTGATCTTAGCTATGTGGCTGAAGGTGCGAGTAATAATTTAGTTTTTAGAGATTTTAAGAGGGCTGATTTCACTAGAATAGTGGGGTACTTGAATTCAATAGACTGGGATAATGAGACTGGAAATGTTGAGCCTAATCTAGCTGTAGAGCGGTTGTACTACCATCTTAATTATGCAATTAATGCCTTTGTCCCTGTTCGGCCTATGGTGAGCTCCACGTTTCCTCGCTGGTTTTCCCCCGGATTGAAGAACCTTATCCGACGTAAGAAATCAGCGCATAAAAACTTCAAGCGATCATGTTCTTATGCTGACTATCTCAGTTTTTCCACTCTCCGATCGCAGTGCAAGGCCTCACTGACGCGGGACTACCGAAATTATATTGATGGTATCGAGAGTACTGTCCAAGATAACATATCATGCTTCTGGAAATATGTAAACACCAAGCGTGGGGGGCATAATATTCCCAGTAATGTACACCTCGACCAAACCTCTGCGTCGACGCACATGTCGGTTGCTGACCTCTTTGCGAAGTTCTTCAGTTCCGTCTATAATCCACCGGCCGCTGTGACGCCTGCCTTGTATCCATGCCCCTCCTATGATAGCAGAGTAAATATCCACTCGTTGACTGTTCCTATCGCCGAGATATACGCCAAGCTGGATTCGCTTGACACGGTCAAAGGACCGGGCTTTGACGGTATTCCGGCGTTGCTTTTGAAAGAATGTCGATTTATTCTATCAAGGCCCCTCTGGCACATCTTTAACTCCTCTCTATCAAGGGGTACGTTCCCCACCGCCTGGAAGACCAGCCTGGTTACACCTGTATTCAAGGCAGGTGACCACGCAGATGTCCGAAACTATCGACCAATCTGCAAGTTATCCGTACTGCCAAAGATCTTCGAGGAAATAGTTACCGAATTTTTAACGCCCCTCCTTGTAGATGTCATAGTTGAGGAACAACATGGATTTGTCCCAAGTCGATCGACGACAACTAATCTGGCGATATATCACTGCTTCGTCTCAAATGCATTGGATGCTGGTCTACAGGTGGATACTGTGTACACGGACTTCCGGAAAGCCTTCGATACGGTGGATCATGGTATATTGCGGCAGAAGTTGTCTTTGATCGGTTTTGGAGGTTCGCTGAAGTCATGGATTTGCAGTTATCTGGAGGGACGGGTACAAGTTATCAGGGCGCGAGATCAGTTATCCTCACCTGTTAAAGTACCTTCAGGTGTCCCGCAGGGATCGCACCTGGGGCCCCTCCTGTTTCTACTATTCATTAATGACCTTAAAGATGTATTCCGTCATAGTAATATACTTCTATATGCCGATGACTTGAAAATATTTCGGACCATTAGTTCAGCAATCGATGCGGAAAAGTTGCAGGAGGATCTCGGTAGATTTGAGCAGTGGTGTGTTGCCAATAAACTGGGGCTAAATGCGACGAAATGTGTAGTCCTCAGAAACCATAGGGCGGTTAGTGGCATGGGAGTGACTTATAAGTTGGGTGACACACCACTAATCGCGGTCTCTGAAGTATTGGACCTTGGGGTTACAATTTCGGCCGGGCTTGATTTCCGTAACCACTATCGGAACATTGCTTGCAAGGCAATGAAAACCCTTGGTTTTATAGCTCGAGTCGCTAAACATTTTAGGCAAATCAAAACATTAAGGTTGTTATACGTTGCACTGGTTAGGCCGCAGTTGGAATATGCATCTGTAATCTGGAACCCACGGCATGCGCACTATGTCAGCTTAATTGAAAGGGTCCAACATAAGTTCCTGAGGTTAGCCATGCGGATGACTGGTTGCCCTATGCGTTTCTGCGATCATGATTATAGCCCAGCTCTGCGAAAGTTTAGGCTAGATACATTAACCGATCGCCGTGTCGGCTCTGATCTGCTCTTTTTATACAAAGTAATCCGTGGTCATATTAACTGTCATGATTTAGTTTCACTTGTCGGTTACCATGCCCCCCAGAGGTCATTGCGTCAGAGACCTCTTTTTGTATCAAGGGTTCCCAACTACAGACACTACACTGCGGATCCTATTAACCGAGCTATGGAGGAGGTAAATCAAAATATCGACGACATTGACTTGTTCACGGTCTCGCTCGACTCGTTCCGCGATCTTTTGTTTAGGCGACGTACTAACATGACCTAACCTACTCCCGCAAGTTATCGAATATCATGTTTTAAAGACAGACTGTTAAGTTTTCAAGAATTAGGTATTATGTATTATGTATTAAGTTTATGTTTATGTTATATATTTTATGTTTTCTTTTGTGTTATGCACGATAACACTTAATTTTAAGTTTCTTATGTTATTTTATGATGTAAATCGTTTCTAATTGTACTAAAGGGTTTCCCGTCCATTAATAAATAAATAAATAAATAAATAAATAAATAAATATAGAGTCGTCCCCACGACACCGGGCCAAAGTTGGCCAGCCGCCGACATGTCCGACGACTATTGGGTCGTCCCCACGACACCGGGCCAAAGTTGGCCAGCCGCCGACATGTCCGACGACAATCGGATCGTCCCCACGACCACGGGCCAAAGTTGGCCAGCCGCTGACATTTCCAACGACTATTGGGTCGTCCCCACGACCACGGGCCACTGTTGGCTAGCCGCCGACATGTCCGACGACTATAGGGTCGTCCCCACGACCCCGGGACTAGATTGGTCCGCCACCGTCATGTCCGACGACTATAGGGTCGTCCCCACGACCCCGGGACTAGATTGGTCCGCCACCGTCATGTCCGACGACTATAGGGTCGTCCCCACGTCCCCGGGCCAAAGTTGGCAAGCCGCCGAAATGTCCGACGACTGTAGGGTCGTCCCCACGACCCCGGGACTAGATTGGCCCGCCACCGTCAAGTCCGACGACCTCGGGACTAGGTTGGCCAGCCGCCGACATGTCCGACGACTATAGGGTCGCCCCCACGACCCCGGGCCAAAGTTGGCAAGCCGCCGAAATGTCCGACGACTGTAGGGTCGTCCCCACGACCCCGGGAATAGATTGGCCGGCCACCGTCAAGTCCGACGACTATAGGGTCGTCCCCACGACCTCGGGACTAGATTGGCCCGCCACCGTCAAGTCCGACGACTATAGGGTCGTCCCCACGACCCCGGGCCAAAGTTGGCAAGCCGCCGAAATGTCCGACGACTGTAGGGTCGTCCCCACGACCCCGGGACTAGATTGGCCCGCCACCGTCAAGTCCGACGACCTCGGGACTAGGTTGGCCAGCCGCCGACATGTCCGACGACTATAGGGTCGTCCCCACGACCTCGGGCCAATTTTGGCCAGCCGCCGACATGTCCGACGACTATAGGGTCGTCCCCACGACCCCGGGCCAAAGTTGGCAAGCCGCCGAAATGTCCGACGACTGTAGGGTCGTCCCCACGACCCCGGGACTAGATTGGCCCGCCACCGTCAAGTCCGACGACCTCGGGACTAGGTTGGCCAGCCGCCGACATGTCCGACGACTATAGGGTCGTCCCCACCACCCCCGGACTAGATTGGCCCGCCACCGACAAGTCCGACGACTATAGGGTCGTCCCCACGACCCCGGGACTAGATTGGCCCGCCACCGTCATGTCCAACGACTATCGGATCGTCCCCACGACCACGGGCCAAAGTTGGCCAGCCGCCGACTTGTCCGACGACTATAGGGTCGTCCCCACGACCCCGGGCCAAAGTTGGCAAGCCGCCGAAATGTCCGACGACTGTAGGGTCGTCCCCACCACCCCCGGACTAGATTGGCCCGCCACCGACAAGTCCGACGACTATAGGGTCGTCCCCACGACCCCGGGACTAGATTGGCCCGCCACCGTCATGTCCAACGACTATCGGATCGTCCCCACGACCACGGGCCAAAGTTGGCCAGCCGCCGACTTGTCCGACGACTATTGGGTCGTCCCCACGACACCGGGCCAAAGTTGGCCAGCCGCTGACATGTCCAACGACTATAGGGTCGTCCCCACGACACCGGGCCAAAGTTGGCCAGCCGCCGACATGTCCGACGACTATAGGGTCGTCCCCACGACCCCGGGCCAAAGATGTCAGTAGTAGGGTAATGCCGATTCCAACCCAGGTCCCCTGAGGGGAGCGCGGGGGCGGGGGGAAGTGTGAGCGCGCGGGGGAGTGCGGTGGAGGGAAACATGGGCGCGGGGGGGGGGGTAGCGGGGGAAGTGCGGAATGGAAGACCGGTTGCGCGCGCATGAGCCGCGGAGACCTCTCCAGACCTGGCCCACCCCCGAAAATTTATTTTCAGAGGGTTGTCCCCTTCCTCTAAAAAATTTCTGGGGTCGGGTCTTGTATGAAAAAAATCTTTTTTCAGACTCGATCCAACCCCAGAAATTTTTTTCCCCCCAAATATTTTTTTTTCGAACCATTATAAAGCTGAAATTGCTTAATACTTTATCGGATGACGTCGGACAATGTCGGGGAAGATCGGCTTTTTCCAAACCACGCATTTGGAGGAGCGAAAGAGAGAGCAATACTTTAAAAGCTAAATTCGTAGGAGGGAAAGAGAGAGCAATACTTAACGTCGCAGCGTCTCGCGCGATCGCGTGTAACTCATATCCTCTGCAGCAGCCGTGAGGGATGACGTCATTTAGCAGCGCGAATCATAGAAATAATTATGCGGCGTCTGCAGAAATGCTGAATCTTAAAATTAGATGGTGAGAGAAGGAGGCGGAAGGCGGGTAAATAAAATTGAAAAGTAATGTATGTTCATGAAATTATATATTGTTACATAATAATAATAAATAAATAAAAGGTCTCCAACGCAGAGAAATAATACTTTTTAGAAACGTTGAATCTTAAAATTAGGTGGCGAGAGAAGGAGGAAGGTGGGTAAATAAAATGTAGAGGAAAGAAAGAGGATGATGGGTAAAGAAGAAGGTGTGAACGAAAGAATGGAGAAATAATATGTTTTTTAAGTAATTTATTTTAAAATAATATAAATAAAATATAATTTAACATTTTTTACAGCGAGCAACATCTACAATTTCATTTATGGTACATGCTAACAGTTCACAATCTATGAGACATTCACTATCGAAATATTCACTGTCAAGGATGATTTTAGTAGCATGATGCATATTTAATGTTTCACATGCAACATCGCTCTGTTGTAGCACGCTAACAAAATTTAAAAATTTCGTCTGCACAAGATGTGCAGTTTCATACAACCGCGAATACACATAGTTCATACACAGCTCAAGATTAAATAAAAATGTTATCGTGTCCGGTCTGAAATACAGCGACTTATTGTATAGTGTCATCTTTACCATCGGAGAATTATACATCAAGCAAAATTCTACAATCAACTCATCAAAGCATAGTGGTATTGAACCAATGGACCGCATGCGCTGCTCGATAGCTGTACGTTTCTCGACTAGCGCATTCCATGTTGAAATCGGCAATATGAGATGGTTCCCACGATTGTCACCGAGAACAAGTTCAACATGAGCTGTGGGTCGTACACCGATCCCAATTTCCAAATATTTGTAGGCCGTGGATGTTAATGCGTATCTTCTAACCATGATACGCGACGTCTGGCGGAGTCTAAGAGAACAATCAAAGCTATGAAATTGCTCGCTCGTATCAGGAATAAACATAAAATTTCGAGAAGTTATGAAAATTAAGCCTTACCTGTTATTCTCCTTGCTTGCAACGATATTATTTTCGCCAATCATTGAAGCAGTATAATTCACATGTCCAGCGTTTTCTTCAGCGTTTCCTTCAGCACTGATATTAAACATTTTGGAGCACAGTCTGTCCCGTCAAAAGTTGTTGCGACTGTTGAGCGATTGATGGAATATAGCATGCAGGGCTGGCTTTAATAGAGGTGCATAGCACCATCCCCTCCATAGAATGTTGGGATGGATCATCAGTTTTTTTTGCATACAATGCATCCGAGGGAGAACATCATATGGAAGCGTCGAATCTTAGAATTATGCGATGTCGGTAGAAACTGTGTCGGATGATTTTTTTTTGCGCGGTAATTCGTCATACATGTGTCACATAGAATCTTCGTTTTTGCATGCAATGCATTCGAGGGAGGAACACAGAAAGAGTTTAAGACTTGACACGTGTTGAATGTAATATAATACTTTTGGAAGCGTTGAATCTTAGAATTATGCGATGTTGGCAGAAACTGTGTCGCATGATTTTTTGCGCAGTAATTCGTCATATGTGTGTATCACATAGAATCTTCGTTTTTTTTTTTGCATGCAATGCATTGGAGGGAGGAACACAGAAAGAGTTCAATAATATAGGGTTAAGAAATTTTATTTAAAATTAAAAGAATATAAATTAACATTTTTCCTACGAGTTCACTATCACGTATTATTTTAGCAGCATGACGCGCGTCTAACGTTTTGCAGACAACATCGCTCTGCTGTAGCACATTAACAAAAGTTTTAAATTTCATCTGCACATCTCTTACATTTTGGTACAGCCGCGAATATACATAGCTTACACATGGCTCAAGATTTAATAAAAATGTTACTGTATCCGGTTTGAAATACAACAGCTTATCATGTAGCGTCATCATTACAATTGGAGAATTATAGATCTTACAAAAATCTATCGTTAATTTATCCATATGCATCGAAGGTGATCCAGGTAATCGGGAAAGAATATAAATAGAACATAAATAGAATATAAATAGAATATAAAAATATAATATAAAAAAATAAACATAAAAATTCAATATAAAAATACATCATAAAAAGAAAAAAGAAAATAATAATAATAATTTAATTGATTGCCCACTTTTGTGTTACAATTTAACGATCGTATACTTTTTCCATTTCATTCCCGTGATTGTATCAGTGTAAGTCCTATCGTTCTAATGTATCCTACTGTGTCTTAACAAATTTTTCTATTTTACAAGTGTTTCCTAATTTATTTTATGTTGCATAATCTTCTTTTATCACTTTCCTCTCCCTCACATCTTTTTCTTCTCCCTATTATCTCCCGTAGAATAGCCAAGTTTATCCATTCTCATCCAATTACCTCTTTCCAATTCCTACCACTCTCTCCACTTACTTCACATGCTTCAATCACATGTTTCACTATTTCTTCATCTTTCTTACAAAGTCTACACATCCTTTCTTCTTTCGATAGCCAATATTTGCATGCCCTTGTTTCACCACCCTGTATGAATTTTCCTATCCTTTCTAATTCTCCTCTCCTTTTTTCTTTTTTTCCACATAAGTATTTCGCCTTATCTCATGGTTTCCTTGCAACCTCTCTTAATTCTCTTAGGAACTTAGACTCTTTTATTTTCATCTCTCTTTCTTGTTCTTAAATGTCTTTACTTATCTGCTCTATTTTGATCCACACTTCTTCCCCATTTAATCTTCTTCTTCTTCTTTTCCATTCTTCATTTGACCATCCTCTCCTTTCCAAGAATTTGATTCTCATTCTTTCCCTATTCGTTACTTCATTTCCTCTCATTAGTCTTCTCCCACTTTCTTCCGATCCTTCTTTCGAGTTTATTAACCTCTCTTCAACGTTCATTGCCCTTACTCCCATTTTAATTGCTATGTCATCTTTTCATATTTCTTTTAACAGCTTGTCGAACACACTTCCCTGTTAAAAACTTTCCCATGAGTTCCTTCATCACTCTTAAAGTGCTTATAGTTCTATCATACATTTCCTATATCCTTATTCATAGTTCGCCTACTCCTTCTTTTTAAAGTCTTTTCCAAATTTCTTCCCTTTTCTATCTATCAAATTCTCCTTTCATATCCGTGAAAAACAGGTATAGCTTCCCTCATTTTTGAGGTTTCTATATTTATAGCCGTTTTAACTACCACTATTGCGTCTACTGTTCCTCTCCTTCTCCCTGAATCCCATCTGCGTATCGTTTAATATTCCATTTTCTATTTGTTCTTCTAATCTTCTCCTTAGAATTTCCACGTATATCTTATAACTCGTATCCATCAAAGTTATGCCCCTATAGTTTTTAATCATATCCATTTCTCCGTTTTTTGAACATCGGACTTACTATTCCTTCTTTCCATTCTTCCAGAAAGTTCCCCTTTCTTCCATGTTCTGTTTATCACCTTTGTTAGATTACCTATATTTATGAAGATGATTGCGACCTCGATGTTGAATTAAGATATAATTTAAATGCAGGAGTTTAAATTTTAAGTCTGTTCGACTTTTAATATCTTACATGATTTGAGATCAGATCGACGTGAACCAGATCGGTTTTCTATATATATTTATCTAGTAAATTTTTTGTACGAAAGAACTTAATTTATAAATTATTTTTTTTGCTATATTCAATAAAAATTGGAATTTCATATTTATTAAGAATTGATGTTTACCCTATGATAATTGTTGGTTGGGCTTCAAATTTGAATTATTCAATATTAGGAGCGATTGGGTCAATTTCACAGTCAGATTCTTATGAAGTAAGTTTATTTTTTTAACAATATTTTCTGTAGTATACGTTTAAGATATATATACACAAAAATAATATAGAATAATACAAATATAAATATAAAAATATAAAAATACAATTAAAATAGAAAATAGAAAATAGAAAATAGAAAATAAAATAAAATAAAAGAAAATCAAATAAAATAATAAATATAATATAAAAAGAAAAAATATATAAATAGAATATAACTAGAATATAAAATAAATATGAAATAAAAAAATAAAAATATAAAAATTCAATATAAAAAATACATTATAAAAAGAAAAAATGTAATAATAATAATAATAATTTAATTTATTACCCACTTTTGTGTTACAATTTAACGATCATATTCTCTTTCCAATTCATTCCTGTGATTGTGTCAGTGTAAGTCCTACCCTTCTAATGTATCCTGCTGTGTCTTAACAAATTTTTTTTTCTATTTTACAAGTGTTTCCTAATATATTTTATGTTGCATAATCTTCTTTTATCACTTTCCTGTTCTTCCCATCTTTTCCTTCTCCCTATTATCTCCTGTAGAATAGCCAAGTTTCTCCCTTCTCCTCTAATTACCTCTTTATGTGATGGAATTATCCCCCCCAACACAGAGAAATAATAATTTATTTTTAGCGGATTATGTTTCGGACAATGTCGGGAAAGATCGGCATTTTACAAACCACGTATTCGGAGGAGGGAAAGAGAGAGCATTACATTAAACACTAAATTCGTGGAGGGAAAGAGAGAGCAATACTTAGCGTCTCGCGCGATCGTGTGTAATTTGACTCCTCTGGAGCAGCCGCGCGGGATGATATCATTTGGTAGCGCGAAGAACGCCGAATCTTAAAATTAGGTGGCGAGGCGAAAGACGGGTAAATAAAATTGAGAAATAATATACGTTTAAGAAATATATATTGTTACAAATATTATATAAAAATAGAATACGAAAAATATAATTAAGATTTATTTGGCTTAATTATCCCACTCAATAACATCATCAGCAAATAGCTTAGTTAGTGATAAATCCACAGGAACTTGCACAGGGTCAGTTTGAACTGCAACAACGCTAACCCGAAGCTCCGATATTTTATTCGCGCAAACGGTATTATAATCAATCTTTGTTTTAACGTTTCGCCAAACCACACTCTTTGGAGCACACACACGATTCCGCAGAGATATATTCCTATGTACATAATCATCATCATCATCATCATCATCATAACCATAGCTGTTATTGTCTAAAAAGGTTTGGTCCGCATATCGATTCAACCAATATTGCTCATCATCGTAGCGGTCATCCACGTAGTCATCTATTAGGTTACCATGTATTTTGTCAGCATTACGAAATACTTTTAAATAAATGTCGCCATCCTGATTAGCTTCCGCCTCATAAAGTTCTGCACATCGAATTTCTACGGTTTGAACCGCAACATTTCGACACACCACATACACTTTCGGGCTGGATGAATGGATAACTGTCGCAGTAGCGGTGATCGTAGCGGTAGCTGGACGTTTCAAATTCATGGGCAACGACATAATCTGAAACCGATTTTTCTTATAATTCTCAAAGTTACTAACACAACGATTCACTAAAATATGATAATGGAAACTTACGGTATTAATCCATTGTATTTCTATGCGTTGAATGACTGACGATATCCTTCAAAAGCAATCTTCTTCAAAGCAATTTCACTTAGCACAAAAAAATGAAAAAGGTGTTTAAAAAAAAACGGTCAAAGTGACTGCACATCAACCACGATTAACAGACAACTGGTCTCACTGCATCTCCAAGCTCGCGCATCTAAAGTCATATCTTGAAACCGAAAAGTGCATTGCTTTGCAAAAGTAAGATGCCTTTGTTCTCCACATTCATTTTTGCTGACCATCCTCTCCTTATTCACACGCACTTTGAATGTATATCAAACGTTTATCGAACGGGTATTGAACGGCTTGGAACGTGTATTGAACCACTTTGATCGTGCATCGAACGGCTTGGAACGTGTATCGAACGGGTATTGAACGGCTTTGATTGTGTATCGAACGGGTATCGAACGTGTATTAAACCACTTTCAACGCCTAACGTACCCCTCTGGACGTGTATTGAACCACTTTCAACGCCTAACGTACCCCTCTGAACGTGTATCGGACATCTATCAAACGTCTATCCTACCACTTTCAACGCCTAACGTACCACTCTGAACATGTATTGGACATCTATCAAACGTCTATCGTACCACTTTCAACGTCTATCGTACCACTCTGAACGTGTATAAAACGTCTAACGTACCACTTTGAACGTGTATCGAACGTCTAACGTACCACTTTGAACGTGTATCGAACGTGTATCGAACCACTCTGAACGTGTATTGAACGTGTATCGAACCACTCTGAACGTGTATTGAACATCTATCGAACCACTCTGAACGTGTATTGAACGTGAATCGTACCACTCTGAACGTAAATCGAACGTGAATCGTATCACTCTGAACGTGTATTGAACGTGTATCGAACCACTCTGAACGTGTATTGAACATGTATCGAACCACTTTCAACATGTATCGAACGTGAATCGAACGACTTTGAACGGGTATTGAACGGCTTTGAACGTGAATCGAACGGGTATTGAACGGATTTGATCGGGTATTGAACGGCTTTGAACGGGTATTGAACGGCTTTGAACGGGTATTGAACGGGTATTGAACGGCTTTGAACGTGAATCGAACGGGTATTGAACGGCTTTGAACGTGAATCGAACGTAAATCGTACCACTCTGAACGTGAATCGTACTAGTTCTACATAATTATAACTATCGTCTTAATCTAGCGTACATCATATATAGGAGGTTGGGGAGGGTGAAAAATAACATTTATTAAATAAAATATGATCAATTTTTTAATGCATCTTTACGAACTGATTTCTCACCCTCCCCAACCTCCTATAGGAAATCAGTTCGTAAAGATGCATTAAAAAATTGATCATATTTTATTTAATAAATGTTATTTTTCACCCTCCCCAACCTCCTATATATGATGTACGCTAGATTAAGACGATAGTTATAATTATGTAGAACTAGTACGATTCACGTTCAGAGTGGTACGATTTACGTTCAATACCCTATCAAAGCCGTTCAATACCCGTTCGATTCACGTTCAAAGCCGTTCAATACCCGTTCAATACCCGTTCAAAGCCGTTCAATACCCGTTCAAAGCCGTTCAATACCCGATCAAATCCGTTCAATACCCGTTCGATTCACGTTCAAAGCCGTTCAATACCCGTTCAAAGTCGTTCGATTCACGTTCGATACATGTTGAAAGTGGTTCGATACATGTTCAATACACGTTCAGAGTGGTTCGATACACGTTCAATACACGTTCAGAGTGATACGATTCACGTTCGATTTACGTTCAGAGTGGTACGATTCACGTTCAATACACGTTCAGAGTGGTTCGATAGATGTTCAATACACGTTCAGAGTGGTTCGATACACGTTCAATACACGTTCAGAGTGGTTCGATACACGTTCGATACACGTTCAAAGTGGTACGTTAGACGTTCGATACACGTTCAAAGTGGTACGTTAGACGTTTTATACACGTTCAGAGTGGTACGATAGACGTTGAAAGTGGTACGATAGACGTTTGATAGATGTCCAATACATGTTCAGAGTGGTACGTTAGGCGTTGAAAGTGGTAGGATAGACGTTTGATAGATGTCCGATACACGTTCAGAGGGGTACGTTAGGCGTTGAAAGTGGTTCAATACACGTCCAGAGGGGTACGTTAGGCGTTGAAAGTGGTTTAATACACGTTCGATACCCGTTCGATACACAATCAAAGCCGTTCAATACCCGTTCGATACACGTTCCAAGCCGTTCGATGCACGATCAAAGTGGTTCAATACACGTTCCAAGCCGTTCAATACCCGTTCGATAAACGTTTGATATACATTCAAAGTGCGTGTGAATAAGGAGAGGATGGTCAGCAAAAATGAATGTGGAGAACAAAGGCATCTTACTTTTGCAAAGCAATGCACTTTTCGGTTTCAAGATATGACTTTAGATGCGCGAGCTTGGAGATGCAGTGAGACCAGTTGTCTGTTAATCGTGGTTGATGTGCAGTCACTTTGACCGTTTTTTTTTAAACACCTTTTTCATTTTTTTGTGCTAAGTGAAATTGCTTTGAAGAAGATTGCTTTTGAAGGATATCGTCAGTCATTCAACGCATAGAAATACAATGGATTAATACCGTAAGTTTCCATTATCATATTTTAGTGAATCGTTGTGTTAGTAACTTTGAGAATTATAAGAAAAATCGGTTTCAGATTATGTCGTTGCCCATGAATTTGAAACGTCCAGCTACCGCTACGATCACCGCTACTGCGACAGTTATCCATTCATCCAGCCCGAAAGTGTATGTGGTGTGTCGAAATGTTGCGGTTCAAACCGTAGAAATTCGATGTGCAGAACTTTATGAGGCGGAAGCTAATCAGGATGGCGACATTTATTTAAAAGTATTTCGTAATGCTGACAAAATACATGGTAACCTAATAGATGACTACGTGGATGACCGCTACGATGATGAGCAATATTGGTTGAATCGATATGCGGACCAAACCTTTTTAGACAATAACAGCTATGGTTATGATGATGATGATGATGATGATGATTATGTACATAGGAATATATCTCTGCGGAATCGTGTGTGTGCTCCAAAGAGTGTGGTTTGGCGAAACGTTAAAACAAAGATTGATTATAATACCGTTTGCGCGAATAAAATATCGGAGCTTCGGGTTAGCGTTGTTGCAGTTCAAACTGACCCTGTGCAAGTTCCTGTGGATTTATCACTAACTAAGCTATTTGCTGATGATGTTATTGAGTGGGATAATTAAGCCAAATAAATCTTAATTATATTTTTCGTATTCTATTTTTATATAATATTTGTAACAATATATATTTCTTAAACGTATATTATTTCTCAATTTTATTTACCCGTCTTTCGCCTCGCCACCTAATTTTAAGATTCGGCGTTCTTCGCGCTACCAAATGATATCATCCCGCGCGGCTGCTCCAGAGGAGTCAAATTACACACGATCGCGCGAGACGCTAAGTATTGCTCTCTCTTTCCCTCCACGAATTTAGTGTTTAATGTAATGCTCTCTCTTTCCCTCCTCCGAATACGTGGTTTGTAAAATGCCGATCTTTCCCGACATTGTCCGAAACATAATCCGCTAAAAATAAATTATTATTTCTCTGTGTTGGGGGGGATAATTCCATCACATAAAGAGGTAATTAGAGGAGAAGGGAGAAACTTGGCTATTCTACAGGAGATAATAGGGAGAAGGAAAAGATGGGAAGAACAGGAAAGTGATAAAAGAAGATTATGCAACATAAAATATATTAGGAAACACTTGTAAAATAGAAAAAAAAATTTGTTAAGACACAGCAGGATACATTAGAAGGGTAGGACTTACACTGACACAATCACAGGAATGAATTGGAAAGAGAATATGATCGTTAAATTGTAACACAAAAGTGGGTAATAAATTAAATTATTATTATTATTATTACATTTTTTCTTTTTATAATGTATTTTTTATATTGAATTTTTATATTTTTATTTTTTTATTTCATATTTATTTTATATTCTAGTTATATTCTATTTATATATTTTTTCTTTTTATATTATATTTATTATTTTATTTGATTTTCTTTTATTTTATTTTATTTTCTATTTTCTATTTTCTATTTTCTATTTTAATTGTATTTTTATATTTTTATATTTATATTTGTATTATTCTATATTATTTTTGTGTATATATATCTTAAACGTATACTACAGAAAATATTGTTAAAAAAATAAACTTACTTCATAAGAATCTGACTGTGAAATTGACCCAATCGCTCCTAATATTGAATAATTCAAATTTGAAGCCCAACCAACAATTATCATAGGGTAAACATCAATTCTTAATAAATATGAAATTCCAATTTTTATTGAATATAGCAAAAAAAATAATTTATAAATTAAGTTCTTTCGTACAAAAAATTTACTAGATAAATATATATAGAAAACCGATCTGGTTCACGTCGATCTGATCTCAAATCATGTAAGATATTAAAAGTCGAACAGACTTAAAATTTAAACTCCTGCATTTAAATTATATCTTAATTCAACATCGAGGTCGCAATCATCTTCATAAATATAGGTAATCTAACAAAGGTGATAAACAGAACATGGAAGAAAGGGGAACTTTCTGGAAGAATGGAAAGAAGGAATAGTAAGTCCGATGTTCAAAAAACGGAGAAATGGATATGATTAAAAACTATAGGGGCATAACTTTGATGGATACGAGTTATAAGATATACGTGGAAATTCTAAGGAGAAGATTAGAAGAACAAATAGAAAATGGAATATTAAACGATACGCAGATGGGATTCAGGGAGAAGGAGAGGAACAGTAGACGCAATAGTGGTAGTTAAAACGGCTATAAATATAGAAACCTCAAAAATGAGGGAAGCTATACCTGTTTTTCACGGATATGAAAGGAGAATTTGATAGATAGAAAAGGGAAGAAATTTGGAAAAGACTTTAAAAAGAAGGAGTAGGCGAACTATGAATAAGGATATAGGAAATGTATGATAGAACTATAAGCACTTTAAGAGTGATGAAGGAACTCATGGGAAAGTTTTTAACAGGGAAGTGTGTTCGACAAGCTGTTAAAAGAAATATGAAAAGATGACATAGCAATTAAAATGGGAGTAAGGGCAATGAACGTTGAAGAGAGGTTAATAAACTCGAAAGAAGGATCGGAAGAAAGTGGGAGAAGACTAATGAGAGGAAATGAAGTAACGAATAGGGAAAGAATGAGAATCAAATTCTTGGAAAGGAGAGGATGGTCAAATGAAGAATGGAAAAGAAGAAGAAGAAGATTAAATGGGGAAGAAGTGTGGATCAAAATAGAGCAGATAAGTAAAGACATTTAAGAACAAGAAAGAGAGATGAAAATAAAAGAGTCTAAGTTCCTAAGAGAATTAAGAGAGGTTGCAAGGAAACCATGAGATAAGGCGAAATACTTATGTGGAAAAAAAGAAAAAAGGAGAGGAGAATTAGAAAGGATAGGAAAATTCATACAGGGTGGTGAAACAAGGGCATGCAAATATTGGCTATCGAAAGAAGAAAGGATGTGTAGACTTTGTAAGAAAGATGAAGAAATAGTGAAACATGTGATTGAAGCATGTGAAGTAAGTGGAGAGAGTGGTAGGAATTGGAAAGAGGTAATTGGATGAGAATGGATAAACTTGGCTATTCTACGGGAGATAATAGGGAGAAGAAAAAGATGTGAGGGAGAGGAAAGTGATAAAAGAAGATTATGCAACATAAAATAAATTAGGAAACACTTGTAAAATAGAAAAATTTGTTAAGACACAGTAGGATACATTAGAACGATAGGACTTACACTGATACAATCACGGGAATGAAATGGAAAAAGTATACGATCGTTAAATTGTAACACAAAAGTGGGCAATCAATTAAATTATTATTATTATTTTCTTTTTTCTTTTTATGATGTATTTTTATATTGAATTTTTATGTTTATTTTTTTATATTATATTTTTATATTCTATTTATATTCTATTTATGTTCTATTTATATTCTTTCCCGATTACCTGGATCACCTTCGATGCATATGGATAAATTAACGATAGATTTTTGTAAGATCTATAATTCTCCAATTGTAATGATGACGCTACATGATAAGCTGTTGTATTTCAAACCGGATACAGTAACATTTTTATTAAATCTTGAGCCATGTGTAAGCTATGTATATTCGCGGCTGTACCAAAATGTAAGAGATGTGCAGATGAAATTTAAAACTTTTGTTAATGTGCTACAGCAGAGCGATGTTGTCTGCAAAACGTTAGACGCGCGTCATGCTGCTAAAATAATACGTGATAGTGAACTCGTAGGAAAAATGTTAATTTATATTCTTTTAATTTTAAATAAAATTTCTTAACCCTATATTATTGAACTCTTTCTGTGTTCCTCCCTCCAATGCATTGCATGCAAAAAAAAAAACGAAGATTCTATGTGATACACACATATGACGAATTACTGCGCAAAAAATCATGCGACACAGTTTCTGCCAACATCGCATAATTCTAAGATTCAACGCTTCCAAAAGTATTATATTACATTCAACACGTGTCAAGTCTTAAACTCTTTCTGTGTTCCTCCCTCGAATGCATTGCATGCAAAAACGAAGATTCTATGTGACACATGTATGACGAATTACCGCGCAAAAAAAAAATCATCCGACACAGTTTCTACCGACATCGCATAATTCTAAGATTCGACGCTTCCATATGATGTTCTCCCTCGGATGCATTGTATGCAAAAAAAACTGATGATCCATCCCAACATTCTATGGAGGGGATGGTGCTATGCACCTCTATTAAAGCCAGCCCTGCATGCTATATTCCATCAATCGCTCAACAGTCGCAACAACTTTTGACGGGACAGACTGTGCTCCAAAATGTTTAATATCAGTGCTGAAGGAAACGCTGAAGAAAACGCTGGACATGTGAATTATACTGCTTCAATGATTGGCGAAAATAATATCGTTGCAAGCAAGGAGAATAACAGGTAAGGCTTAATTTTCATAACTTCTCGAAATTTTATGTTTATTCCTGATACGAGCGAGCAATTTCATAGCTTTGATTGTTCTCTTAGACTCCGCCAGACGTCGCGTATCATGGTTAGAAGATACGCATTAACATCCACGGCCTACAAATATTTGGAAATTGGGATCGGTGTACGACCCACAGCTCATGTTGAACTTGTTCTCGGTGACAATCGTGGGAACCATCTCATATTGCCGATTTCAACATGGAATGCGCTAGTCGAGAAACGTACAGCTATCGAGCAGCGCATGCGGTCCATTGGTTCAATACCACTATGCTTTGATGAGTTGATTGTAGAATTTTGCTTGATGTATAATTCTCCGATGGTAAAGATGACACTATACAATAAGTCGCTGTATTTCAGACCGGACACGATAACATTTTTATTTAATCTTGAGCTGTGTATGAACTATGTGTATTCGCGGTTGTATGAAACTGCACATCTTGTGCAGACGAAATTTTTAAATTTTGTTAGCGTGCTACAACAGAGCGATGTTGCATGTGAAACATTAAATATGCATCATGCTACTAAAATCATCCTTGACAGTGAATATTTCGATAGTGAATGTCTCATAGATTGTGAACTGTTAGCATGTACCATAAATGAAATTGTAGATGTTGCTCGCTGTAAAAAATGTTAAATTATATTTTATTTATATTATTTTAAAATAAATTACTTAAAAAACATATTATTTCTCCATTCTTTCGTTCACACCTTCTTCTTTACCCATCATCCTCTTTCTTTCCTCTACATTTTATTTACCCACCTTCCTCCTTCTCTCGCCACCTAATTTTAAGATTCAACGTTTCTAAAAAGTATTATTTCTCTGCGTTGGAGACCTTTTATTTATTTATTATTATTATGTAACAATATATAATTTCATGAACATACATTACTTTTCAATTTTATTTACCCGCCTTCCGCCTCCTTCTCTCACCATCTAATTTTAAGATTCAGCATTTCTGCAGACGCCGCATAATTATTTCTATGATTCGCGCTGCTAAATGACGTCATCCCTCACGGCTGCTGCAGAGGATATGAGTTACACGCGATCGCGCGAGACGCTGCGACGTTAAGTATTGCTCTCTCTTTCCCTCCTACGAATTTAGCTTTTAAAGTATTGCTCTCTCTTTCGCTCCTCCAAATGCGTGGTTTGGAAAAAGCCGATCTTCCCCGACATTGTCCGACGTCATCCGATAAAGTATTAAGCAATTTCAGCTTTATAATGGTTCGAAAAAAAAATATTTGGGGGGAAAAAAATTTCTGGGGTTGGATCGAGTCTGAAAAAAGATTTTTTTCATACAAGACCCGACCCCAGAAATTTTTTAGAGGAAGGGGACAACCCTCTGAAAATAAATTTTCGGGGGTGGGCCAGGTCTGGAGAGGTCTCCGCGGCTCATGCGCGCGCAACCGGTCTTCCATTCCGCACTTCCCCCGCTACCCCCCCCCCCCCCCCGCGCCCATGTTTCCCTCCACCGCACTCCCCCGCGCGCTCACACTTCCCCCCGCCCCCGCGCTCCCCTCAGGGGACCTGGGTTGGAATCGGCATTACCCTACTACTGATGTCCAGCCGCCGTCTTGTCCGACGACTATAGGGTCGTCCCCACGACCCTGAGTCCAGGTTCGCCAGCCGCCGACATTTCCGACGACTATAGAGTCGTCCCCACGACCCCGGGCCAAAGTTGGCCAGCCGCCGACATGTCCGACGACTATGGGGTCGTCCCCACGACCCCGGGACTAGATTGGCCCGCCACCGTCATGTCCGACGAGAATAGGGTCGTCCCCTCGACCCCGGGTCTAGGTTGGCCAGCCGCCGACATGTCCGACGACAATAGGGTCGTACCCACGACCCCGGGACTAGGCTGACAAGCCGCCAACATGTCCGACGACTATAGGGTCGTCCCCACGACCCCGGGCCAAAGATGTCCAGCCGCCGTCTTGTCCGACGATTATAGGGTCGTCCCCACGACCCCGGGACAAGCTTGGCCCGCCGCCGAATTGTTCGACGACTATAGGGTCGTCCCCACGACCCCGGGACTAGATTGGCCCGCCACCGTCATGTCCGACGAGAATAGGGTCGTCCCCTCGACCCCGGGTCTAGGTTGGCCAGCCGCCGACTTGTCCGACGACTATAGAGTCGTCCCCACGACCCCGGGCCAAAGTTGGCCAGCCGCCGACATGTCCGACGACTATGGGGTCGTCCCCACGACCCCGAGACTAGATTGGCCCGCCACCGTCATGTCCGACGACAATAGGGTCGTCCCCACGACCCCGGGTCCAGGTTGGCCAGCCGCCGACTTGTCCGACGACTATAGGGTCGTACCCACGACCCCGGGACTAGGCTGACAAGCCGCCAACATGTCCGACGACTATAGGGTCGTCCCCACGACCCCGGGCCAAAGATGTCCAGCCGCCGTCTTGTCCGACGACTATAGGGTCGTCCCCACGACCCCGGGACTAGATTGGCCCGCCACCGTCATGTCCAACGACTATAGGGTCGTCCCCACAACCACGGGCCAAAGTTGGCCAGCCGCCGACATGTCCAACGACTATAGGGTCGTCCCCACGACCACGGGCCAAAGTTGACCAGCCGCCGACATGTCCGACGACTATTGGATCGTCCCCACGACCCCGGGACTAGATTGGCCCGTCACCGACATGTCCGACGACTATAGGGTCGTCCCCACGACCTCGGGACTAGGTTGGCCACCCGCCGACATGTCCGACGACTATAGGGTCGTCCCCACGACCCCGGGTCTAGGTTGGCCAGCCGCCGACATTTCCGACGACTATAGAGTCGTCCCCACGACCCCGGGCCAAAGTTGGCCAGCCGCCGACATGTCCGACCACTATGGGGTCGTCCCCACGACCCCGAGACTAGATTGGCCCGCCACCGACATGTCCGACGACAATAGGGTCGTCCCCACGACCCCGGGTCCAGGTTGGCCAGCCGTCGACATTTCCGACGACTATAGAGTCGTCCCCACGACACCGGGCCAAAGTTGGCCAGCCGCCGACATGTCCGACGATTATAGGGTCGTCCCCACGGCCCCGGGACTAGATTGGCCCGCCACCGTCATGTCCGACGATTATAGGGTCGTCCCCACGACCCCGGGACAAGCTTGGCCCGCCGCCGAATTGTTCGACGACTATAGGGTCGTCCCCACGACCCCGGGACTAGATTGGCCCGCCACCGTCATGTCCGACGAGAATAGGGTCGTCCCCTCGACCCCGGGTCTAGGTTGGCCAGCCGCCGACTTGTCCGACGACTATAGGGTCGTACCCACGACCCCGGGACTAGGCTGACAAGCCGCCAACATGTCCGACGACTATAGGGTCGTCCCCACGACCCCGGGCCAAAGATGTCCAGCCGCCGTCTTGTCCGACGACTATAGGGTCGTCCCCACGACCCCGGGACTAGATTGGCCCGCCACCGTCATGTCTAACGACAATAGGGTCGTCCCCACAACCACGGGCCAAAGTTGGCCAGCCGCCGACATGTCCGACGACTATTGGGTCGTCCCCACGACACCGGGCCAAAGTTGGCCAGCCGCTGACATGTCCAACGACTATAGGGTCGTCCCCACGACACCGGGCCAAAGTTGGCCAGCCGCCGACATGTCCGACGACTATAGGGTCGTCCCCACGACCCCGGGCCAAAGATGTGCAGCCGCCGCCTTGTCCGACGACTATAGGGTCGTCCCCACGACCCCTAGTCCAGGTTGGCCAGCCGCCGACATTTCCGACGACTATAGAGTCGTCCCCACGACCCCGGGCCAAAGTTGGCCAGCCGCCGACATGTCCGACGACTATGGGGTCGTCCCCACGACCCCGAGACTAGATTGGCCCGCCACCGTCATGTCCGACGACAATAGGGTCGTCCCCACGACCCCGGGTCCAGGTTGGCCAGCCGCCGACATTTCCGACGACTATAGAGTCGTCCCCACGACACCGGGCCAAAGTTGGCCAGCCGCCGACATGTCCGACGACTATAGGGTCGTCCCCACGGCCCCGGGACTAGATTGGCCCGGCACCGTCATGTCCGACGAGAATAGGGTCGTCCCCTCGACCCCGGGTCTAGGTTGGCCAGCCGCCGACTTGTCCGACGACTATAAGGTCGTCCCCACGACCCCGGGACTAGATTGGTCCGC
>CAWVQO010000456.1:0-13653 GCA_963932275.1 Andrena praecox
ATAAAGGGCTTGGATATGAGAACACCAAAAAGGTCAGAAATCAAAGGCTAATACCCATTGAAATGGGGCTAGCCGAGTCAGGATCAATATGGCCCAAAATCTAAGGCTAATACCCCCCTAAACAAGCCAGTTCAATCATGCTCGGGGGAAAAGCCATTTACCCATAAAATTTAACCATAATACCAACTACAAAGGGCTTTGATATGACAAGACCTAAAAGGTCAGATATCGAAGGCTATCACCCATTGAAATGGGGCTAGTCGAGTCACGATCAATATGTCCCAAAATCCAAGGCTAATACCCCCTCAAACAAGCCAGTTCAATCGTACTCGGGGGGAAAGCCTTTTACCCATAAAATTTAAGCCTAATACCAACTAAAAAGGGCTTGGATATGACAAGACCAAAAATGTCAGAAATCGAAGGCTAATACACATTGAAATTGGGCTAGTCGAGTCAGGATCAATATGGCCCAAAATCCAAGGCTAATACCACCTCAAACAAGCCAGTTCAATCATGCTCGGGAGAAAAGCCTTTTACCCATAAAATTTAAGCCTAATACCAACTACAAAGGGCTTGGATATGACAAGAAGGTCAGAAATCGAAGGCTAATACCCATTGAAATGGAGCTAGTCGAGTCAGGATCAATATGGCCCAAAATCCAAGGCTAATACCCCCTCAAACAAGTCAGTTCAATCATGCTCGGGGAAAAACCTTTTACCCATAAAATTTAAGCCTAATACCAACTACAAAGGGCTTGGATATGACAAGATCAAAAAGGTCAGAAATCGAAGGCTAATACCCATTGAAATGGGGCTAGTCGAGTCAGGATCAATATGGGCCAAAATCCAAGGCTAATACCCCCAAAACAAGCTAGTTCAATCATGCTCGGGGGTAAAAGCCTTTTACCCATAAAATTTAAGCCTAATACCAACTAAAAGGAGCTTGGATATGACAAGACCAAAAAGGTCAGAAAACGTAGGCTAATACCCATTGAAATGGGGCTAGTCGAGTCAGGATCAATATGGCCCAAAATCCAAGGCTAATACCACCTCAAACAAGCCAGTTCAATCATGCTCGGGGGAAAAGCCTTTTACCCATAAAATTTAAGCCTAATACCAACTACAAAGGGCTTGGATATGACAAGACCAAAAAGGTCAGAAATCGAAGGCTAATACCCATTGAAATGGGGCTAGTCGAGTCAGGATCAATATGGCCCAAAATCCAAGGCTAATACCCCCTCAAACAAGCCAGTTCAATCATGCTCTGGGAAAAGCCTTTTACCCATAAAATTTAAGCCTAATACCAACTAAAAAGGGCTTGGATATGACAAGACCAAAAATGTCAGAAATCGAAGGCTAATACCCAGTGAAAATGGGCTAGTCGAGCAGGATCAATATGGCCCAAAATCCAAGGCTAATACCACCTCAAAGAAGCCAGTTCAATCATGCTCGGGAGAAAAGCCTTTTACCCATAAAATTTAAGCCTAATACCAACTACAAAGGGCTTGGATATGACAAGATCAAAAAGGTCAGAAATCGAAGGCTAATACCCATTGAAATGGGGCTAGTCGAGTCAGGATCAATATGGGCCAAAATCCAAGGCTAATACCCCCGAAACAAGCGAGTTCAATCATGCTCGGGGGAAAAGCCTTTTACCCATAAAATTTAAGCCTAATACCAACTAAAAGGGGCTTGGATATGACAAGACCAAAAAGGTCAGAAAATCGAAGGCTAATACCCATTGAAATGGGGCTAGTAGAGTCAGGATCAATATGGCCCAAAATCCAAGGCTAATACCACCTCAAACAAGCCAGTTCAATCATGCTCGGGGGAAAAGCCTTTTACCCATAAAATTTAAGCCTAATACCAACTACAAAGGGCTTGGATATGACAAGACAAAAAAGGTCAGAAATCGAAGGCTAATACCCATTGAAATGGGGCTAGTCGAGTCAGGATCAATATGGGCCAAAATCCAAGGCTAATACCCCCGAAACAAGCTAGTTCAATCATGCTCGAGGGAAAAACCTTTTACCCATAAAATTTAAGCCTAATACCAACTAAAAGGGGCTTGGATATGACAAGACCAAAAAAGGTCAGAAATCGAAGGCTAATACCCATTGAAATGGGGCTAGTCGAGTCAGGATCAATATGACCCAAAATCCAAGGCAAATACCACCTCAAACAAGCCAGTTCAATCATGCTCGGGGGAAAAGCCTTTTACCCATAAAAAGTTAACCCTAATACCAACTATAAAGGGCTTGGATATGAGAACACCAAAAAGGTCAGAAATCAAAGGCTAATACCCATTGAAATGGGGCTAGCCGAGTCAGGATCAATATGGCCCAAAATCTAAGGCTAATACCCCCTAAACAAGCCAGTTCAATCATGCTCGGGGGAAAAGCCATTTACCCATAAAATTTAACCATAATACCAACTACAAAGGGCTTTGATATGACAAGACCTAAAAGGTCAGATATCGAAGGCTATCACCCATTGAAATGGGGCTAGTCGAGTCACGATCAATATGTCCCAAAATCCAAGGCTAATACCCCCTCAAACAAGCCAGTTCAATCGTCCTCGGGGGGAAAGCCTTTTACCCATAAAATTTAAGCCTAATACCAACTAAAAAGGGCTTGGATATGACAAGACCAAAAAGGTCAGAAATCGAAGGCTAATACCCATTGAAATGGGGCTAGTCGAGTCAGGATCAATATGGCCCAAAATCCAAGGCTAATACCCCCTCAAAGAAGCCAGTTCAATCATGCTCTGGGAAAAGTCTTTTACCCATAAAATTTAAGCCTAATACCAACTAAAAAGGGCTTGGATATGAGAAGACCAAAAAGGTCAGAAATCAAAGGCTAATACCCATTGAAATGGGGCTAGTCGAGTCAGGATCAATATGACCCAAAATCCAAGGCTAATACCACCTCAAACAAGCCAGTTCAATCATGCTCGGGGGAAAAGCCTTTTACCCATAAAATTTAAGCCTAATACCAACTACAAAGGGCTTGGATATGACAAGACCAAAAAGGACAGAAATCGAAGGCTAATACCCATTGAAATGGGGCTAGTCGAGTCAGGATCAATATGGGCCAAACTCCAAGGCTAATACCCCCGAAACAAGCTAGTTCAATCATGCTCGAGGGAAAAGCCTTTTACCCATAAAATTTAAGCCTAATACCAACTAAAAGGGGCTTGGATATGACAAGACCAAAAAGGTCAGAAATCGAAGGCTAATACCCATTGAAATGGGGCTAGTCGAGTCAGGATCAATATGGCCCAAAATCCAAGGGTAATACCCCCTCAAACAAGCAAGTTCGATCATGCTCTGGGAAAAGCCTTTTACCCATAAAATTTAAGCCTAATACCAACTACAAAGGGCTTGGATATGACAAGATCAAAAAGGTAAGAAATCGAAGGCTAATACCCATTGAAATGGGGCTAGTCGAGTCAGGATCAATATGGCCCAAAATCCAAGGCTAATACCCCCTCAAAAAAGGCAGTACAATCATGCTCGGGGAAAAACCTTTTACCCATAAAATTAAAGCCTAATACCAACTACAAAGGGCTTGGATATGACAAGATCAAAAAGGTCAGAAATCGAAGGCTAATACCCATTGAAATGGGGCTAGTCGAGTCAGGATCAATATGGCCCAAAATCGAAGCCTAATACCCCCTCAAACAAGGCAGTTCAATCATGCTCGGGGAAAAACCTTTTACCCATAAAATTTAAGCCTAATACCAACTAAAAAGGGCTTGGATATGACAAGACCAAAAATGTCAGAAATCGAAGGCTAATACCCATTAAAATGGGCCTAGTCGAGTCACGATCAATATGGCCCAAAATCCAAGGCTAATACCCCCTAAACAAGCCAGTTCAATTATGCTCTAGGAAAAGCCTTTTACCCATAAAATTTAAGCCTAATACCAACTACAAAGGGCTTGGATATGACAAGACCAAAAAGGACAGAAATCGAAGGCTAATACCCATTGAAATGGGGCTAGTCAAGTCAGGATCAATATGGCCCAAAATCCAAGGCTAATACCCCCTCAAAGAAGCCAGTTCAATCATGCTCTGGGAAAAGCCTTTTACCCATAAAATTTAAGCCTAATACCAACTAAAAAGAGCTTGGATATGAGAAGACCAAAAAGGTCAGAAATCAAAGGCTAATACCCATTGAAATGGGGCTAGTCGAGCCAGGATCAATATGGCCCAAAATCCAAGGCTAATACCCCCTCAAACAAGCCAGTTCAATCATGCTCGGGGAAAACCCTTTTACCCATAAAATTTAAGCCTAATACCAACTACAAAGGGCTTGGATATGACAAGACCAAAAAGGTCAGAAATCGAAGGCTAATACCCATTGAAATGGGGCTAGTCGAGTCAGGATCAATATGGCCCAAAATCCAAGGGTAATACCCCCTCAAACAAGCAAGTTCGATCATGCTCTGGGAAAAGCCTTTTACCCATAAAATTAAAGCCTAATACCAACTAAAAAGGTCTTGGATATGACAAGACCAAAAATGTCAGAAATCGAAGGCTAATACCCATTGAAATTGGGCTAGTCGAGCAGGATCAATAAGGCCCAAAATCCAAGGCTAATACCACCTCAAACAAGCCAGTTCAATCATGCTCGGGAGAAAAGCCTTTTACCCATAAAATTTAAGCCTAATACCAACTACAAAGGGCTTGGATATGACAAGATCAAAAAGGTCAGAAATCGAAGGCTAATACCCATTGAAATGGGGCTAGTCGAGTCAGGATCAATATGGCCCAAAATCCAAAGCTAATACCCCCTCAAACAAGGCAGTTCAATCATGCTCGGGGAAAAACCTTTTACCCATAAAATTTAAGCCTAATACCAACTACAAAGGGCTTGGATATGACAAGATCAAAAAGGTCAGAAATCGAAGGCTAATACCCATTGAAATGGGGCTAGTCGAGTCAGGATCAATATGGCCCAAAATCCAATCCTAATACCCCCTCAAACAAGGCAGTTCAATCATGCTCGGGGAAAAACCTTTTACCCATAAAATTTAAGCCTAATACCAACTAAAAAGGGCTTGGATATGACAAGACCAAAATGGTCAGAAATCGAAGGCTAATACCCATTAAAATGGGCCTAGTCGAGTCACGATCAATATGGCCCAAAATCCAAGGCTAATACCCCCTAAACAAGCCAGTTCAATTATGCTCTAGGAAAAGCCTTTTACCCATAAAATTTAAGCCTAATACCAACTACAAAGGGCTTGGATATGACAAGACCAAAAAGGACAGAAATCGAAGGCTAATACCCATTGAAATGGGGCTAGTCGAGTCAGGATCAATATGGCCCAAAATCCAAGGCTAATACCCCCTCAAAGAAGCCAGTTCAATCATGCTCTGGGAAAAGCCTTTTACCCATAAAATTTAAGCCTAATACCAACTAAAAAGAGCTTGGATATGAGAAGACCAAAAAGGTCAGAAATCAAAGTCTAATACCCATTGAAATGGGGCTAGTCGAGCCAGGATCAATATGGCCCAAAATCCAAGGCTAATACCCCCTCAAACAAGTCAGTTCAATCATGCTCGGGGAAAAACCTTTTACCCATAAAATTTAAGCCTAATACCAACTACAAAGGGCTTGGATATGACAAGACCAAAAAGGTCAGAAATCGAAGGCTAATACCCATTGAAATGGGGCTAGTCGAGTCAGGATCAATATGGCCCAAAATCCAAGGGTAATACCCCCTCAAACAAGCAAGTTCGATCATGCTCTGGGAAAAGCCTTTTACCCATAAAATTAAAGCCTAATACCAACTAAAAAGGGCTTGGATATGACAAGACCAAAAATGTCAGAAATCGAAGGCTAATACCCATTGAAATTGGGCTAGTCGAGCAGGATCAATAAGGCCCAAAATCCAAGGCTAATACCACCTCAAACAAGCCAGTTCAATCATGCTCGGGTGAAAAGCCTTTTACCCATAAAATTTAAGCGTAATACCAACTACAAAGGGCTTGGATATGACAATATCAAAAAGGTCAGAAATCGAAGGCTAATACCCATTGAAATGGGGCTAGTCGAGTCAGGATCAATATGGGCAAAAATCCAAGGCTAATTCCCCCGAAACAACCTAGTTCAATCATGCTCGGGGGGAAAGCCTTTTACCCATAAAATTTAAGCCTAATACCAACTAAAAGGGGCTTGGATATGACAAGACCAAGAAGGTCAGAAATCGAAGGCTAATACCCATTGAAATGGGGCTAGTCGAGTCAGGATCAATATGGCCCAAAATCCAAGGCTAATACCACCTCAAACAAGCCAGTTCAATCATGCTCGGGGGAAAAGCCTTTTACCCATAAAATTTAAGCCTAATACCAACTACAAAGGGCTTGGATATGACAAGACCAAAAAGGTCAGAAATCGAAGGCTAATACCCATTGAAATGGGGCTAGTCGAGTCAGGATCAATATGGCCCAAAATCCAAGGCTAATACCCCCTCAAAGAAGCCAGTTCAATCATGCTCTGGGAAAAGTCTTTTACCCATAAAATTTAAGCCTAATACCAACTAAAAAGGGCTTGGATATGAGAAGACCAAAAAGGTCAGAAATCAAAGGCTAATACCCATTGAAATGGGGCTAGTCGAGTCAGGATCAATATGGCCCAAATTCCAAGGCTAATACCCCCTAAACAAGACAGTTCAATCATGCTCGGGGGAAAAGCCATTTACCCATAAAATTTAACCATAATACCAACTACAAAGGGCTTTGATATGACAAAACCTAAATGGTCAGATATCGAAGGCTATCACCCATTGAAATGGGGCAAGTCGAGTCACGATCAATATGTCCCAAAATCCAAGGCTAATACCCCCTCAAACAAGCCAGTTCAATCATGATCGGGGGAAAAGCCTTTTACCCATAAAATTTAAGCCTAATACCAACTACAAAGGGCTTGGATATGACAAGATCAAAAAGGTCAGAAATCGAAGGCTAATACCCATTGAAATGGGGCCAGTCGAGTCAAGATCAATATGGCCCAAAATCCAAGGCTAATACCACCTCAAACAAGCCAGTTCAATCATGCTCGGGGGAAAAGCCTTTTACCCATAAAATTTAAGCCTAATACCAACTACAAAGGGCTTGGATATGACAAGATCAAAAAGGTCAGAAATCGAAGGCTAATACCCATTGAAATGGGGCCAGTCGAGTCAGGATCAATATGGCCCAAAATCCAAGGCTAATACCCCCTCAAACAAGTCAGTTCAATCATGCTCGGGGAAAAACCTTTTACCCATAAAATTTAAGCCTAATACCAACTACAAAGGGCTTGGATATGTTAAGATCAAAAAGGTCAGAAATCGAAGGCTAATACCCATTGAAATGGGGCTAGTCGAGTCAGGATCAATATGGCCCAAAATCCAAGGGTAATACCCCCTCAAACAAGCCAGTTCAATCGTACTCGAGGGGAAAGCCTTTTACCCATAAAATTTAAGCCTAATACCAACTAAAAAGGGCTTGGATATGACAAGACCAAAAATGTCAGAAATCGAAGGCTAATACTCATTGAAATGGGGCTAGTCGAGTCAGGATCAATATGGCCCAAAATCCAAGGCTAATACCCCCTAAACAAGCCAGTTCAATCATGCTCTGGGAAAAGCCTTTTACCCATACAATTTAAGCCTAATACCAACTAAAAAGGGCTTCGATATGAGAAGACCAAAAAGGTCAGAAATCGAAGGCTAATACCCATTGAAATGGGGCTAGTCGAGTCAGGATCAATATGGCCCAAAATCCAAGGCTAATACCACCTCAAACAAGCCAGTTCAATCATGCTCGGGGGAAAAGCCTTTTACCCATAAAATTTAAGCCTAATACCAACTACAAAGGGCTTGGATATGACAAGACCAAAAAGGACAGAAATCGAAGGCTAATACCCATTGAAATGGGGCTAGTCGAGTCAGGATCAATATGGGCCAAAATCCAAGGCTAATACCCCCGAAACAAGCTAGTTCAATCATGCTCGAGGGAAAAGCCTTTTACCCATAAAATTTAAGCCTAATACCAACTAAAAGGGGCTTGGATATGACAAGACCAAAAAGGTCAGAAATCGAAGGCTAATACCCATTGAAATGGGGCTAGTCGAGTCAGGATCAATATGACCCAAAATCCAAGGCTAATACCACCTCAAACAAGCCAGTTCAATCATGCTCGGGGAAAAGCCTTTTACCCATAAAATTTAAGCCTAATACCAACTAAAAAGGGCTTGGATATGACAAGACCAAAAAGGTCAGAAATCGAAGGCTAATACCCATTGAAATGGGGCTAGTCGAGTCAGGATCAATATGGCCCAAAATCCAAGGCTAATACCCCCTCAAAGAAGCCAGTTCAATCATGCTCTGGGAAAAGTCTTTTACCCATAAAATTTAAGCCTAATACCAACTAAAAAGGGCTTGGATATGAGAAGACCAAAAAGGTCAGAAATCAAAGGCTAATACCCATTGAAATGGGGCTAGTCGAGTCAGGATCAATATGACCCAAAATCCAAGGCTAATACCACCTCAAACAAGCCAGTTCAATCATGCTCGGGGGAAAAGCCTTTTACCCATAAAATTTAAGCCTAATACCAACTACAAAGGGCTTGGATATGACAAGACCAAAAAGGACAGAAATCGAAGGCTAATACCCATTGAAATGGGGCTAGTCGAGTCAGGATCAATATGGGCCAAACTCCAAGGCTAATACCCCCGAAACAAGCTAGTTCAATCATGCTCGAGGGAAAAGCCTTTTACCCATAAAATTTAAGCCTAATACCAACTAAAAGGGGCTTGGATATGACAAGACCAAAAAGGTCAGAAATCGAAGGCTAATACCCATTGAAATGGGGCTAGTCGAGTCAGGATCAATATGACCCAAAATCCAAGGCTAATACCACCTCAAACAAGCCAGTTCAATCATGCTCGGGGGAAAAGCCTTTTACCCATAAAATTTAAGCCTAATACCAACTAAAAAGGGCTTGGATATGACAAGACCAAAAAGGTCAGAAATCGAAGGCTAATACCCATTGAAATGGGGCTAGTCGAGTCAGGATCAATATGGCCCAAAATCCAAGGCTAATACCCCCTCAAAGAAGCCAGTTCAATCATGCTCTGGGAAAAGTCTTTTACCCATAAAATTTAAGCCTAATACCAACTAAAAAGGGCTTGGATATGAGAAGACCAAAAAGGTCAGAAATCAAAGGCTAATACCCATTGAAATGGGGCTAGTCGAGTCAGGATCAATATGGCCCAAAATCCAAGCCTAATACCCCCTCAAACAAGGCAGTTCAATCATGCTCGGGGAAAAACCTTTTACCCATAAAATTTAAGCCTAATACAAACTAAAAAGGGCTTGGATATGACAAGACCAAAATGGTCAGAAATCGAAGGCTAATACCCATTAAAATGGGCCTAGTCAAGTCACGATCAATATGGCCCAAAATCCAAGGCTAATACCCCCTAAACAAGCCAGTTCAATCATGCTCTAGGAAAAGCCTTTTACCCATAAAATTTAAGCCTAATACCAACTACAAAGGGCTTGGATATGACAAGACCAAAAAGGACAGAAATCGAAGGCTAATACCCATTGAAATGGGGCTAGTCGAGTCAGGATCAATATGGGCCAAAATCCAAGGCTAATACCCCCGAAACAAGCTAGTTCAATCATGCTCGGGGGAAAAGCCTTTTACCCATAAAATTTAAGCCTAATACCAACTAAAAGGGGCTTGGATATGACAAGACCAAAAAGGTCAGAAATCGAAGGCTAATACCCATTGAAATGGGGCTAGTCGAGTCAAGATCAATATGGCCCAAAATCCAAGGCTAATACCACCTCAAACAAGCCAGTTCAATCATGCTCGGGGGAAAAGCCTTTTACCCATAAAATTTAAGCCTAATACCAACTACAAAGGGCTTGGATATGACAAGATCAAAAAGGTCAGAAATCGAAGGCTAATACCCATTGAAATGGGGCCAGTCGAGTCAGGATCAATATGGCCCAAAATCCAAGGCTAATACCCCCTCAAACAAGTCAGTTCAATCATGCTCGGGGAAAAACCTTTTACCCATAAAATTTAAGCCTAATACCAACTACAAAGGGCTTGGATATGTTAAGATCAAAAAGGTCAGTAATCGAAGGCTAATACCCATTGAAATGGGGCTAGTCGAGTCAGGATCATTATGGCCCAAAATCCAAGGGTAATACCCCCTCAAACAAGCCAGTTCAATCGTACTCGAGGGGAAAGCCTTTTACCCATAAAATTTAAGCCTAATACCAACTAAAAAGGGCTTGGATATGACAAGACCAAAAATGTCAGAAATCGAAGGCTAATACCCATTGAAATGGGGCTAGTCGAGTCAGGATCAATATGGCCCAAAATCCAAGGCTAATACCCCCTAAACAAGCCAGTTCAATCATGCTCTGGGAAAAGCCTTTTACCCATACAATTTAAGCCTAATACCAACTAAAAAGGGCTTGGATATGAGAAGACCAAAAAGGTCAGAAATCGAAGGCTAATACGCATTGAAATGGGGCTAGTCGAGTCAGGATCAATATGGCCCAAAATCCAAGGCTAATACCACCTCAAACAAGCCAGTTCAATCATGCTCGGGGGAAAAGCCTTTTACCCATAAAATTTAAGCCTAATACCAACTACAAAGGGCTTTGATATGACAAGACCTAAAAGGTCAGATATCGAAGGCTATCACCCATTGAAATGGGGCTAGTCGAGTCACGATCAATATGTCCCAAAATCGAAGGCTAATACCCCCTCAAACAAGCCAGTTCAATCGTACTCGGGGGGAAAGCCTTTTACCCATAAAATTTAAGCCTAATACCAACTAGAAAGGGCTTGGATATGACAAGACCAAAAATGTCAGAAATCGAAGGCTAATACCCATTGAAATTGGGCTAGTCGGGTCAGGATCAATATGGCCCAATATCCAAGGCTAATACCACCTCAAACAAGCCAGTTCAATCATGCTCGGGTGAAAAGCCTTTTACCCATAAAATTTAACCCTAATACCAACTATAAAGGGCTTGGATATGAGAACACCAAAAAGGTCACAAATCAAAGGCTAATACCCATTGAAATGGGGCTAGCCGAGTCAGGATCAATATGGCCCAAAATCCAAGGCTAATACCCCCTAAACAAGCCAGTTCAATCATGCTCGGGGGAGAAGCCATTTACCCATAAAATTTAACCATAATACCAACTACAAAGGGCTTTGATATGACAAGACCTAAAAGGTCAGATATCGAAGGCTATCACCCATTGAAATGGGGCTAGTCGAGTCACGATCAATATGTCCCAAAATCGAAGGCTAATACCCCCTCAAACAAGCCAGTTCAATCGTACTCGGGGGGAAAGCCTTTTACCCATAAAATTTAAGCCTAATACCAACTAGAAAGGGCTTGGATATGACAAGACCAAAAATGTCAGAAATCGAAGGCTAATACCCATTGAAATTGGGCTAGTCGGGTCAGGATCAATATGGCCCAACATCCAAGGCTAATACCACCTCAAACAAGCCAGTTCAATCATGCTCGGGTGAAAAGCCTTTTACCCATAAAATTTAAGCGTAATACCAACTACAAAGGGCTTGGATATGACAATATCAAAAAGGTCAGAAATCGAAGGCTAATACCCATTGAAATGGGGCTAGTCGAGTCAGGATCAATATGGGCAAAAATCCAAGGCTAATTCCCCCGAAACAACTTAGTTCAATCATGCTCGGGGGGAAAGCCTTTTACCCATAAAATTTAAGCCTAATACCAACTAAAAGGGGCTTGGATATGACAAGACCAAGAAGGTCAGAAATCGAAGGCTAATACCCATTGAAATGGGGCTAGTCGAGTCAGGATCAATATGGCCCAAAATCCAAGGCTAATACCACCTCAAACAAGCCAGTTCAATCATGCTCGGGGGAAAAGCCTTTTACCCATAAAATTTAAGCCTAATACCAACTACAAAGGGCTTGGATATGACAAGACCAAAAAGGTCAGAAATCGAAGGCTAATACCCATTGAAATGGGGCTAGTCGAGTCAGGATCAATATGGCCCAAAATCCAAGGCTAATACCCCCTCAAAGAAGCCAGTTCAATCATGCTCTGGGAAAAGTCTTTTACCCATAAAATTTAAGCCTAATACCAACTAAAAAGGGCTTGGATATGAGAAGACCAAAAAGGTCAGAAATCAAAGGCTAATACCCATTGAAATGGGGCTAGTCGAGTCAGGATCAATATGGCCCAAAATCCAAGGCTAATACCCCCTAAACAAGACAGTTCAATCATGCTCGGGGGAAAAGCCATTTACCCATAAAATTTAACCATAATACCAACTACAAAGGGCTTTGATATGACAAAACCTAAATGGTCAGATATCGAAGGCTATCACCCATTGAAATGGGGCAAGTCGAGTCACGATCAATATGTCCCAAAATCCAAGGCTAATACCGCCTCAAACAAGCCAGTTCAATCGTACTCGGGGGGGAAAGCCTTTTACCCATAAAATTTAAGCCTAATACCAACTAAAAAGCGTTTGGATATGACAAGACCAAAAATGTCAGAAATCGAAGGCTAATACCCATTGAAATGGGGCTAGTCGAGTCAGGATCAATATGTCCCTAAATCAAAGGCTAATACCCCCTCAAACAAGTCACTTCAATCATGCTCGGGGAAAAACCTTTTACCCATAAAATTTAAGCCTAATACCAACTACAAAGGGCTTGGATATGACAAGATCAAAAAGGTCAGAAATCGAAGGCTAATACCCATTGATATGGGGCTAGTCGAGTCAGGATCAATATGGGCCAAAATCCAAGGCTAATACCCCCGAAACAAGCTAGTTCAATCATGCTCGAGGGAAAAGCCTTTTACCCATAAAATTTAAGCCTAATACCAACTAAAAGGGGCTTGGATATGACAAGACCAAAAAGGTCAGAAATCGAAGGCTAATACCCATTGAAATGGGGCTAGTCGAGTCAGGATCAATATGACCCAAAATCCAAGGCTAATACCACCTCAAACAAGCCAGTTCAATCATGCTCGGGGGAAAAGCCTTTTACCCATAAAATTTAACCCTAATACCAACTATAAAGGGCTTGGATATGAGAACACCAAAAAGGTCAGAAATCAAAGGCTAATACCCATTGAAATGGGGCTAGCCGAGTCAGGATCAATATGGCCCAAAATCCAAGGCTAATACCCCCTCAAACAAGTCAGTTCAATCATGCTCGGGAAAAACCTTTTACCCATAAAATTTAAGCCTAATACCAACTACAAAGGGCTTGGATATGACAAGATCAAAAAGGTCAGAAATCGAAGGCTAATACCCATTGAAATGGGGCTAGTCGAGTCAGGATCAATATGGGCCAAAATACAAGGCTAATACCCCCAAAACAAGCTAGTTCAATCATGCTCGGGGTAAAAGCCTTTTACCCATAAAATTTAAGCCTAATACCAACTAAAAGGGGCTTGGATATGACAAGACCAAAAAGGTCAGAAAACGAAGGCTAATACCCATTGAAATGGGGCTAGTCGAGTCAAGATCAATATGGCCCAAAATCCAAGGCTAATACCACCTCAAACAAGCCAGTTCAATCATGCTCGGGGGAAAAGCCTTTTACCCATAAAATT
>CAWVQO010000457.1:0-24483 GCA_963932275.1 Andrena praecox
AACAAAATCCAAAAAAATCGGAGTTGATTTCAAATAAATTTATTAAAATTTGACACTAGCAACTAAAATTTTTTTCACAATCCTAAAAATTGAAGTTATTTTCATCTAACTTTACTCAAATATACATCCTACAACAAAAATACTCGACAAAATCCAAAAAAATCGGAGTTGATTTCAAATAAATTTATTAAAATTTGACACTTCCAACTAATATATTTTTCACAATCCAAAAAATGGTCGTTATTTTCATCTAAATTTACTCAAATATACATCCTACACCAAAAATACTCGACAAAATCCAAAAAAATCGAAGTTGGTTTCAAATAAATTTACTAAAATTTGACGCTTCCAACTAAAATATTTTTCACAATCCTAGAAATTGAAGTTATTTTCATCTAAATTTACTCCAATATACATCCTACATCAAAAATACTCGACAAAATCCAAAAAAATCGGAGTTGATTTCAAATAAATTTATTAAAATTTGACACTTCCAACTAAATTTTTTTTCACAATCCAAAAAATTGAAGTTATTTTCATCTAAATTTACTCAATTGTAGATCCTACAACAAAAATACTCGACAAAATCCAAAAAAATCGAAGTTGATTTCAAATAAATTTATTAAAATTTGACACTTCCAACTAAAATTTTTTTCACAATCCTAAAAATTGAAGTTGTTACATCTAAATTTACTCAAATATAGATCCTACAAAAAAATACTCAACAAAATCCAAAAAAATCGGAGTTGATTTCAAATAAATTTATTAAAATTTGACACTTGCAACTAAAATTTTTTTCACAATCCTAAAAATTGAAGTTATTTTCATCTAACTTTACTCAAATATACATCCTACAACAAAAATACTCGACAAAATCCAAAAAAATCGAAGTTGATTTCAAATAAATTTATTAAAATTTGACACTTCCAACTAAAATATTTTTCACAATCCAAAAAATGGTCGTTATTTTCATCTAAATTTACTCAAATATACATCCTACAACAAAAATACTCGACAAAATCCAAAAAAAATCGAAGTTGGTTCAAATAAATTTATTAAAATTTGACATATCCAACTAAAATTTTTTTCACAATCCTAGAAATTGAAGTTATTTTCATCTAAATTTACTCAAATATAGATCCTACCAAAAAATACTCAACAAAATCCAAAAAAATCGAAGTTGATTTCAAATAAATTTATTAAAATTTGACACTTCCAACTAAAATTTTTTTCACAATCCAAAAAATTGAAGTTATTTTCATCTAAATTTACTCAATTGTAGATCCTACAACAAAAATACTCGACAAAATCCAAAAAAATCGAAGTTGATTTCAAATAAATTTATTAAAATTTGACACTTCCAACTAAATTTTTTTCACAATCCTAGAAATTGAAGTTATTTTCATCTAAATTTACTCAAATATAGATCCTACTAAAAAATACTCAACAAAATAAAAAAAAATTGAAGTTGGTTTCAAATAAATTTATTAAAATTTGACACTTCCAACTAAAATTTTTTTCACAATCCAAAAAATGGTCGTTATTTTCATCTAAATTTACTCAAATATACATCCTACAACAAAAATACTCGACAAAATCCAAAAAAATCGAAGTTGGTTCAAATAAATTTATTAAAATTTGACATATCCAACTAAAATTTTTTTCACAATCCTAGAAATTGAAGTTATTTTCATCTAAATTTACTCAAATATAGATCCTACCAAAAAATACTCAACAAAATCCAAAAAAATCGAAGTTGATTTCAAATAAATTTATTAAAATTTGACACTTCCAACTAAAATTTTTTTCACAATCCAAAAAATTGAAGTTATTTTCATCTAAATTTACTCAATTGTAGATCCTACAACAAAAATACTCGACAAAATCCAAAAAAATCGATGTTGATTTCAAATAAATTTATTAAAATTTGACACTTCCAACTAAATTTTTTTCACAATCCTAGAAATTGAAGTTATTTTCATCTAAATTTACTCAAATATAGATCCTACTAAAAAATACTCAACAAAATAAAAAAAAATCGAAGTTGGTTTCAAATAAATTTATTAAAATTTGACACTTCCAACTAAAATTTTTTTCAAAATCCTAGAAATTGAAGTTATTTTCATCTAAATTTACTCAAATATACATCCTACACCAAAAATACTCGACAAAATCCAAAAAAATCGAAGTTGGTTTCAAATTAATTTATTAAATTTGACGCTTCCAACTAAATTTTTTTTCACAATCCTAGAAATTGAAGTTATTTTCATCTAAATTTACTCAAATATACATCCTACACCAAAAATACTCGACAAAATCCAAAAAAATCGAAGTTGATTTCAAATAAATTTATTAAAATTTGACACTTCCAACTAAAATATTTTTCACAATCCAAAAAATGGTCGTTATTTTCATCTAAATTTACTCAAATATACATCCTACACCAAAAATACTCGACAAAATCCAAAAAAATCGAAGTTGGTTTCAAATAAATTTATTAAAATTTGACGCTTCCAACTAAAAATTTTTTCACAATCCTAGAAATTGAAGTTATTTTCATCTAAATTTACTCAAATATACATCCTACACCAAAAATACTCCACAAAATACAAAAAAATCGAAGTTGGTTTCAAATAAATTTATTAAAATTTGACACTTCCAACTAAAATTTTTTTCACAATCCTAGAAATTGAAGTTATTTTCATCTAAATTTACTCAAATATACATCCTACACCAAAAATACTCGACAAAATCCAAAAAAATCGAAGTTGGTTTCAAATAAATTTATTAAAATTTGACACTTCCAACTAAAATTTTTTTCACATTCCTAAAAATTGAAGTTATGTTCATCTAAATTTACTCAAATATAGATCCTACAAAAAATACTCGACAAAATCCAAAAAAATCGAAGTTGGTTTCAAATAAATTTATTAAAATTTTACGCTTCCAACTAAAAATTTTTTCACAATCCTAGAAATTGAAGTTATTTTCATCTAAATTTACTCAAATATACATCCTACACCAAAAATACTCCACAAAATACAAAAAAATCGAAGTTGGTTTCAAATAAATTTATTAAAATTTGACACTTCCAACTAAAATTTTTTTCACAATCCTAGAAATTGAAGTTATTTTCATCTAAATTTACTCAAATATACATCCTACACCAAAAATACTCGACAAAATCCAAAAAAATCGAAGTTGGTTTCAAATAAATTTATTAAAATTTGACACTTCCAACTAAAATTTTTTTCACATTCCTAAAAATTGAAGTTATGTTCATCTAAATTTACTCAAATATAGATCCTACAAAAAATACTCAACAAAATAAAAAAAAAACGAAGTTGATTTCAAATAAATTTATTAAAATTTGACACTTCCAACTAAAATTTTTTTCACAATCTTAGAAATTGAAGTTATTTTCATCTAAATTTACTCAAATATACATCCTACACCAAAAATACTCCACAAAATCCAAAAAAATCGGAGTTGATTTCAAATAAATTTATTAAAATTTGACACTTCCAACTAAAATTTTTTTCACAATCCTAGAAATTGAAGTTATTTTCATCTAACTTTACTCAAATATACATCCTACAACAAAAATACTCGACAAAATCCAAAAAAATCGAAGCTGATTTCAAATAAATTTATTAAAATTTGACACTTCCAACTAAAATTTTCTTCTCAATCCAAAAAATGGTCGTTATTTTCATCTAAATTTACTCAAATATACATCCTACAACAAAAATACTCGACAAAATCCAAAAAAATCGAAGTTGGTTCAAATAAATTTATTAAAATTTGACATATCCAACTAAAATTTTTTTCACAATCCTAGAAATTGAAGTTATTTTCATCTAAATTTACTCAAATATAGATCCTACCAAAAAATACTCAACAAAATCCAAAAAAATCGAAGTTGATTTCAAATAAATTTATTAAAATTTGACACTTCCAACTAAAATTTTTTTCACAATCCAAAAAATTGAAGTTATTTTCATCTAAATTTACTCAATTGTAGATCCTACAACAAAAATACTCGACAAAATCCAAAAAAATCGAAGTTGATTTCAAATAAATTTATTAAAATTTGACACTTCCAACTAAATTTTTTTCACAATCCTAAAAATTGAAGTTGTTACATCTAAATTTACTCAAATATAGATCCTACAAAAAAATACTCAACAAAATCCAAAAAAATCGGAGTTGATTTCAAATAAATTTATTAAAATTTGACACTAGCAACTAAAATTTTTTTCACAATCCTAAAAATTGAAGTTATTTTCATCTAACTTTACTCAAATATACATCCTACAACAAAAATACTCGACAAAATCAAAAAAAATCGGAGTTGATTTCAAATAAATTTATTAAAATTTGACACTTCCAACTAAAATATTTTTCACAATCCAAAAAATGGTCGTTATTTTCATCTAAATTTACTCAAATATACATCCTACACCAAAAATACTCGACAAAATCCAAAAAAATCGATGTTGGTTTCAAATAAATTTATTAAAATTTGACGCTTCCAACTAAAATTTTTTTCACAATCCTAGAAATTGAAGTTATTTTCATCTAAATTTACTCAAATATACATCCTACATCAAAAATACTCGACAAAATCCAAAAAAATCGGAGTTGATTTCAAATAAATTTATTAAAATTTGACACTTCCAACTAAATTTTTTTTCACAATCCAAAAAATTGAAGTTATTTTCATCTAAATTTACTCAATTGTAGATCCTACAACAAAAATACTCGACAAAATCCAAAAAAATCGAAGTTGATTTCAAATAAATTTATTAAAATTTGACACTTCCAACTAAAATTTTTTTCACAATCCTAAAAATTGAAGTTGTTACATCTAAATTTACTCAAATATAGATCCTACAAAAAAATACTCAACAAAATCCAAAAAAATCGGAGTTGATTTCAAATAAATTTATTAAAATTTGACACTTGCAACTAAAATTTTTTTACAATCCTAAAAATTGAAGTTATTTTCATCTAACTTTACTCAAATATACATCCTACAACAAAAATACTCGACAAAATCCAAAAAAATCGAAGTTGATTTCAAATAAATTTATTAAAATTTGACACTTCCAACTAAAATATTTTTCACAATCCAAAAAATGGTCGTTATTTTCATCTAAATTTACTCAAATATACATCCTACAACAAAAATACTCGACAAAATCCAAAAAAATCGAAGTTGGTCCAAATAAATTTATTAAAATTTGACATATCCAACTAAAATTTTTTTCACAATCCTAGAAATTGAAGTTATTTTCATCTAAATTTACTCAAATATAGATCCTACCAAAAAATACTCAACAAAATCCAAAAAAATCGAAGTTGATTTCAAATAAATTTATTAAAATTTGACACTTCCAACTAAAATTTTTTTCACAATCCAAAAAATTGAAGTTATTTTCATCTAAATTTACTCAATTGTAGATCCTACAACAAAAATACTCGACAAAATCCAAAAAAATCGAAGTTGATTTCAAATAAATTTATTAAAATTTGACACTTCCAACTAAATTTTTTTCACAATCCTAGAAATTGAAGTTATTTTCATCTAAATTTACTCAAATATAGATCCTACTAAAAAATACTCAACAAAATAAAAAAAAATCGAAGTTGGTTTCAAATAAATTTATTAAAATTTGACACTTCCAACTAAAATTTTTTTCAAAATCCTAGAAATTGAAGTTATTTTCATCTAAATTTACTCAAATATACATCCTACACCAAAAATACTCGACAAAATCCAAAAAAATCGAAGTTGGTTTCAAATTAATTTATTAAATTTGACGCTTCCAACTAAAATTTTTTTCACAATCCTAGAAATTGAAGTTATTTTCATCTAAATTTACTCAAATATACATCCTACACCAAAAATACTCGACAAAATCCAAAAAAATCGAAGTTGGTTTCAAATAAATTTATTAAAATTTGACACTTCCAACTAAAATTTTTTTCACAATCCTAAAAATTGAAGTTGTTTCATCTAAATTTACTCAAATATAGATCCTACAAAAAAATACTCAACAAAATCCAAAAAAATCGGAGTTGATTTCAAATAAATTTATTAAAATTTGACACTTGCAACTAAAATTTTTTTCACAATCCTAAAAATTGAAGTTATTTTCATCTAACTTTACTCAAATATACATCCTACAACAAAAATACTCGACAAAATCCAAAAAAATCGAAGTTGGTCCAAATAAATTTATTAAAATTTGACATATCCAACTAAAATTTTTTTCACAATCCTAGAAATTGAAGTTATTTTCATCTAAATTTACTCAAATATAGATCCTACCAAAAAATACTCAACAAAATCCAAAAAAATCGAAGTTGATTTCAAATAAATTTATTAAAATTTGACACTTCCAACTAAAATTTTTTTCACAATCCAAAAAATTGAAGTTATTTTCATCTAAATTTACTCAATTGTAGATCCTACAACAAAAATACTCGACAAAATCCAAAAAAATCGAAGTTGATTTCAAATAAATTTATTAAAATTTGACACTTCCAACTAAATTTTTTTCACAATCCTAGAAATTGAAGTTATTTTCATCTAAATTTACTCAAATATAGATCCTACTAAAAAATACTCAACAAAATAAAAAAAAATCGAAGTTGGTTTCAAATAAATTTATTAAAATTTGACACTTCCAACTAAAATTTTTTTCAAAATCCTAGAAATTGAAGTTATTTTCATCTAAATTTACTCAAATATACATCCTACACCAAAAATACTCGACAAAATCCAAAAAAATCGAAGTTGGTTTCAAATTAATTTATTAAATTTGACGCTTCCAACTAAAATTTTTTTCACAATCCTAGAAATTGAAGTTATTTTCATCTAAATTTACTCAAATATACATCCTACACCAAAAATACTCGACAAATTCCAAAAAAATCGAAGTTGGTTTCAAATAAATTTATTAAAATTTGACACTTCCAACTAAAATTTTTTTCACAATCCTAAAAATTGAAGTTGTTTCATCTAAATTTACTCAAATATAGATCCTACAAAAAAATACTCAACAAAATCCAAAAAAATCGGAGTTGATTTCAAATAAATTTATTAAAATTTGACACTTGCAACTAAAATTTTTTTCACAATCCTAAAAATTGAAGTTATTTTCATCTAACTTTACTCAAATATACATCCTACAACAAAAATACTCGACAAAATCCAAAAAAATCGAAGTTGATTTCAAATAAATTTATTAAAATTTGACACTTCCAACTAAAATATTTTTCACAATCCAAAAAATGGTCGTTATTTTCATCTAAACTTACTCAAATATACATCCTACACCAAAAATACTCGACAAAATCCAAAAAAATCGAAGTTGGTTTCAAATAAATTTATTAAAATTTGACGCTTCCAACTAAAAATTTTTTCACAATCCTAGAAATTGAAGTTATTTTCATCTAAATTTACTCAAATATACATCCTACACCAAAAATACTCCACAAAATACAAAAAAATCGAAGTTGGTTTCAAATAAATTTATTAAAATTTGACACTTCCAACTAAAATTTTTTTCACAATCCTAGAAATTGAAGTTATTTTCATCTAAATTTACTCAAATATACATCCTACACCAAAAATACTCGACAAAATCCAAAAAAATCGAAGTTGGTTTCAAATAAATTTATTAAAATTTGACACTTCCAACTAAAATTTTTTTCACATTCCTAAAAATTGAAGTTATGTTCATCTAAATTTACTCAAATATAGATCCTACAAAAAATACTCAACAAAATCAAAAAAAAACGAAGTTGATTTCAAATAAATTTATTAAAATTTGACACTTCCAACTAAAATTTTTTTCAAAATCCTAGAAATTGAAGTTATTTTCATCTAAATTTACTCAAATATACATCCTACACCAAAAATACTCGACAAAATCCAAAAAAATCGAAGTTGGTTTCAAATTAATTTATTAAATTTGACGCTTCCAACTAAATTTTTTTTCACAATCCTAGAAATTGAAGTTATTTTCATCTAAATTTACTCAAATATACATCCTACACCAAAAATACTCGACAAAATCCAAAAAAATCGAAGTTGATTTCAAATAAATTTATTAAAATTTGACACTTCCAACTAAAATATTTTTCACAATCCAAAAAATGGTCGTTATTTTCATCTAAATTTACTCAAATATACATCCTACACCAAAAATACTCGACAAAATCCAAAAAAATCGAAGTTGGTTTCAAATAAATTTATTAAAATTTGACGCTTCCAACTAAAAATTTTTTCACAATCCTAGAAATTGAAGTTATTTTCATCTAAATTTACTCAAATATACATCCTACACCAAAAATACTCCACAAAATACAAAAAAATCGAAGTTGGTTTCAAATAAATTTATTAAAATTTGACACTTCCAACTAAAATTTTTTTCACAATCCTAGAAATTGAAGTTATTTTCATCTAAATTTACTCAAATATACATCCTACACCAAAAATACTCGACAAAATCCAAAAAAATCGAAGTTGGTTTCAAATAAATTTATTAAAATTTGACACTTCCAACTAAAATTTTTTTCACATTCCTAAAAATTGAAGTTATGTTCATCTAAATTTACTCAAATATAGATCCTACAAAAAATACTCGACAAAATCCAAAAAAATCGAAGTTGGTTTCAAATAAATTTATTAAAATTTTACGCTTCCAACTAAAAATTTTTTCACAATCCTAGAAATTGAAGTTATTTTCATCTAAATTTACTCAAATATACATCCTACACCAAAAATACTCCACAAAATACAAAAAAATCGAAGTTGGTTTCAAATAAATTTATTAAAATTTGACACTTCCAACTAAAATTTTTTTCACAATCCTAGAAATTGAAGTTATTTTCATCTAAATTTACTCAAATATACATCCTACACCAAAAATACTCGACAAAATCCAAAAAAATCGAAGTTGGTTTCAAATAAATTTATTAAAATTTGACACTTCCAACTAAAATTTTTTTCACATTCCTAAAAATTGAAGTTATGTTCATCTAAATTTACTCAAATATAGATCCTACAAAAAATACTCAACAAAATAAAAAAAAAACGAAGTTGATTTCAAATAAATTTATTAAAATTTGACACTTCCAACTAAAATTTTTTTCACAATCTTAGAAATTGAAGTTATTTTCATCTAAATTTACTCAAATATACATCCTACACCAAAAATACTCCACAAAATCCAAAAAAATCGGAGTTGATTTCAAATAAATTTATTAAAATTTGACACTTCCAACTAAAATTTTTTTCACAATCCTAGAAATTGAAGTTATTTTCATCTAACTTTACTCAAATATACATCCTACAACAAAAATACTCGACAAAATCCAAAAAAATCGAAGCTGATTTCAAATAAATTTATTAAAATTTGACACTTCCAACTAAAATTTTCTTCTCAATCCAAAAAATGGTCGTTATTTTCATCTAAATTTACTCAAATATACATCCTACAACAAAAATACTCGACAAAATCCAAAAAAATCGAAGTTGGTTCAAATAAATTTATTAAAATTTGACATATCCAACTAAAATTTTTTTCACAATCCTAGAAATTGAAGTTATTTTCATCTAAATTTACTCAAATATAGATCCTACCAAAAAATACTCAACAAAATCCAAAAAAATCGAAGTTGATTTCAAATAAATTTATTAAAATTTGACACTTCCAACTAAAATTTTTTTCACAATCCAAAAAATTGAAGTTATTTTCATCTAAATTTACTCAATTGTAGATCCTACAACAAAAATACTCGACAAAATCCAAAAAAATCGAAGTTGATTTCAAATAAATTTATTAAAATTTGACACTTCCAACTAAATTTTTTTCACAATCCTAAAAATTGAAGTTGTTACATCTAAATTTACTCAAATATAGATCCTACAAAAAAATACTCAACAAAATCCAAAAAAATCGGAGTTGATTTCAAATAAATTTATTAAAATTTGACACTAGCAACTAAAATTTTTTTCACAATCCTAAAAATTGAAGTTATTTTCATCTAACTTTACTCAAATATACATCCTACAACAAAAATACTCGACAAAATCCAAAAAAATCGGAGTTGATTTCAAATAAATTTATTAAAATTTGACACTTCCAACTAATATATTTTTCACAATCCAAAAAATGGTCGTTATTTTCATCTAAATTTACTCAAATATACATCCTACACCAAAAATACTCGACAAAATCCAAAAAAATCGAAGTTGGTTTCAAATAAATTTACTAAAATTTGACGCTTCCAACTAAAATATTTTTCACAATCCTAGAAATTGAAGTTATTTTCATCTAAATTTACTCCAATATACATCCTACATCAAAAATACTCGACAAAATCCAAAAAAATCGGAGTTGATTTCAAATAAATTTATTAAAATTTGACACTTCCAACTAAATTTTTTTTCACAATCCAAAAAATTGAAGTTATTTTCATCTAAATTTACTCAATTGTAGATCCTACAACAAAAATACTCGACAAAATCCAAAAAAATCGAAGTTGATTTCAAATAAATTTATTAAAATTTGACACTTCCAACTAAAATTTTTTTCACAATCCTAAAAATTGAAGTTGTTACATCTAAATTTACTCAAATATAGATCCTACAAAAAAATACTCAACAAAATCCAAAAAAATCGGAGTTGATTTCAAATAAATTTATTAAAATTTGACACTTGCAACTAAAATTTTTTTCACAATCCTAAAAATTGAAGTTATTTTCATCTAACTTTACTCAAATATACATCCTACAACAAAAATACTCGACAAAATCCAAAAAAATCGAAGTTGATTTCAAATAAATTTATTAAAATTTGACACTTCCAACTAAAATATTTTTCACAATCCAAAAAATGGTCGTTATTTTCATCTAAATTTACTCAAATATACATCCTACAACAAAAATACTCGACAAAATCCAAAAAAAATCGAAGTTGGTTCAAATAAATTTATTAAAATTTGACATATCCAACTAAAATTTTTTTCACAATCCTAGAAATTGAAGTTATTTTCATCTAAATTTACTCAAATATAGATCCTACCAAAAAATACTCAACAAAATCCAAAAAAATCGAAGTTGATTTCAAATAAATTTATTAAAATTTGACACTTCCAACTAAAATTTTTTTCACAATCCAAAAAATTGAAGTTATTTTCATCTAAATTTACTCAATTGTAGATCCTACAACAAAAATACTCGACAAAATCCAAAAAAATCGAAGTTGATTTCAAATAAATTTATTAAAATTTGACACTTCCAACTAAATTTTTTTCACAATCCTAGAAATTGAAGTTATTTTCATCTAAATTTACTCAAATATAGATCCTACTAAAAAATACTCAACAAAATAAAAAAAAATTGAAGTTGGTTTCAAATAAATTTATTAAAATTTGACACTTCCAACTAAAATTTTTTTCACAATCCAAAAAATGGTCGTTATTTTCATCTAAATTTACTCAAATATACATCCTACAACAAAAATACTCGACAAAATCCAAAAAAATCGAAGTTGGTTCAAATAAATTTATTAAAATTTGACATATCCAACTAAAATTTTTTTCACAATCCTAGAAATTGAAGTTATTTTCATCTAAATTTACTCAAATATAGATCCTACCAAAAAATACTCAACAAAATCCAAAAAAATCGAAGTTGATTTCAAATAAATTTATTAAAATTTGACACTTCCAACTAAAATTTTTTTCACAATCCAAAAAATTGAAGTTATTTTCATCTAAATTTACTCAATTGTAGATCCTACAACAAAAATACTCGACAAAATCCAAAAAAATCGATGTTGATTTCAAATAAATTTATTAAAATTTGACACTTCCAACTAAATTTTTTTCACAATCCTAGAAATTGAAGTTATTTTCATCTAAATTTACTCAAATATAGATCCTACTAAAAAATACTCAACAAAATAAAAAAAAATCGAAGTTGGTTTCAAATAAATTTATTAAAATTTGACACTTCCAACTAAAATTTTTTTCAAAATCCTAGAAATTGAAGTTATTTTCATCTAAATTTACTCAAATATACATCCTACACCAAAAATACTCGACAAAATCCAAAAAAATCGAAGTTGGTTTCAAATTAATTTATTAAATTTGACGCTTCCAACTAAATTTTTTTTCACAATCCTAGAAATTGAAGTTATTTTCATCTAAATTTACTCAAATATACATCCTACACCAAAAATACTCGACAAAATCCAAAAAAATCGAAGTTGATTTCAAATAAATTTATTAAAATTTGACACTTCCAACTAAAATATTTTTCACAATCCAAAAAATGGTCGTTATTTTCATCTAAATTTACTCAAATATACATCCTACACCAAAAATACTCGACAAAATCCAAAAAAATCGAAGTTGGTTTCAAATAAATTTATTAAAATTTGACGCTTCCAACTAAAAATTTTTTCACAATCCTAGAAATTGAAGTTATTTTCATCTAAATTTACTCAAATATACATCCTACACCAAAAATACTCCACAAAATACAAAAAAATCGAAGTTGGTTTCAAATAAATTTATTAAAATTTGACACTTCCAACTAAAATTTTTTTCACAATCCTAGAAATTGAAGTTATTTTCATCTAAATTTACTCAAATATACATCCTACACCAAAAATACTCGACAAAATCCAAAAAAATCGAAGTTGGTTTCAAATAAATTTATTAAAATTTGACACTTCCAACTAAAATTTTTTTCACATTCCTAAAAATTGAAGTTATGTTCATCTAAATTTACTCAAATATAGATCCTACAAAAAATACTCGACAAAATCCAAAAAAATCGAAGTTGGTTTCAAATAAATTTATTAAAATTTTACGCTTCCAACTAAAAATTTTTTCACAATCCTAGAAATTGAAGTTATTTTCATCTAAATTTACTCAAATATACATCCTACACCAAAAATACTCCACAAAATACAAAAAAATCGAAGTTGGTTTCAAATAAATTTATTAAAATTTGACACTTCCAACTAAAATTTTTTTCACAATCCTAGAAATTGAAGTTATTTTCATCTAAATTTACTCAAATATACATCCTACACCAAAAATACTCGACAAAATCCAAAAAAATCGAAGTTGGTTTCAAATAAATTTATTAAAATTTGACACTTCCAACTAAAATTTTTTTCACATTCCTAAAAATTGAAGTTATGTTCATCTAAATTTACTCAAATATAGATCCTACAAAAAATACTCAACAAAATAAAAAAAAAACGAAGTTGATTTCAAATAAATTTATTAAAATTTGACACTTCCAACTAAAATTTTTTTCACAATCTTAGAAATTGAAGTTATTTTCATCTAAATTTACTCAAATATACATCCTACACCAAAAATACTCCACAAAATCCAAAAAAATCGGAGTTGATTTCAAATAAATTTATTAAAATTTGACACTTCCAACTAAAATTTTTTTCACAATCCTAGAAATTGAAGTTATTTTCATCTAACTTTACTCAAATATACATCCTACAACAAAAATACTCGACAAAATCCAAAAAAATCGAAGCTGATTTCAAATAAATTTATTAAAATTTGACACTTCCAACTAAAATTTTCTTCTCAATCCAAAAAATGGTCGTTATTTTCATCTAAATTTACTCAAATATACATCCTACAACAAAAATACTCGACAAAATCCAAAAAAATCGAAGTTGGTTCAAATAAATTTATTAAAATTTGACATATCCAACTAAAATTTTTTTCACAATCCTAGAAATTGAAGTTATTTTCATCTAAATTTACTCAAATATAGATCCTACCAAAAAATACTCAACAAAATCCAAAAAAATCGAAGTTGATTTCAAATAAATTTATTAAAATTTGACACTTCCAACTAAAATTTTTTTCACAATCCAAAAAATTGAAGTTATTTTCATCTAAATTTACTCAATTGTAGATCCTACAACAAAAATACTCGACAAAATCCAAAAAAATCGAAGTTGATTTCAAATAAATTTATTAAAATTTGACACTTCCAACTAAATTTTTTTCACAATCCTAAAAATTGAAGTTGTTACATCTAAATTTACTCAAATATAGATCCTACAAAAAAATACTCAACAAAATCCAAAAAAATCGGAGTTGATTTCAAATAAATTTATTAAAATTTGACACTAGCAACTAAAATTTTTTTCACAATCCTAAAAATTGAAGTTATTTTCATCTAACTTTACTCAAATATACATCCTACAACAAAAATACTCGACAAAATCAAAAAAAATCGGAGTTGATTTCAAATAAATTTATTAAAATTTGACACTTCCAACTAAAATATTTTTCACAATCCAAAAAATGGTCGTTATTTTCATCTAAATTTACTCAAATATACATCCTACACCAAAAATACTCGACAAAATCCAAAAAAATCGATGTTGGTTTCAAATAAATTTATTAAAATTTGACGCTTCCAACTAAAATTTTTTTCACAATCCTAGAAATTGAAGTTATTTTCATCTAAATTTACTCAAATATACATCCTACATCAAAAATACTCGACAAAATCCAAAAAAATCGGAGTTGATTTCAAATAAATTTATTAAAATTTGACACTTCCAACTAAATTTTTTTTCACAATCCAAAAAATTGAAGTTATTTTCATCTAAATTTACTCAATTGTAGATCCTACAACAAAAATACTCGACAAAATCCAAAAAAATCGAAGTTGATTTCAAATAAATTTATTAAAATTTGACACTTCCAACTAAAATTTTTTTCACAATCCTAAAAATTGAAGTTGTTACATCTAAATTTACTCAAATATAGATCCTACAAAAAAATACTCAACAAAATCCAAAAAAATCGGAGTTGATTTCAAATAAATTTATTAAAATTTGACACTTGCAACTAAAATTTTTTTACAATCCTAAAAATTGAAGTTATTTTCATCTAACTTTACTCAAATATACATCCTACAACAAAAATACTCGACAAAATCCAAAAAAATCGAAGTTGATTTCAAATAAATTTATTAAAATTTGACACTTCCAACTAAAATATTTTTCACAATCCAAAAAATGGTCGTTATTTTCATCTAAATTTACTCAAATATACATCCTACAACAAAAATACTCGACAAAATCCAAAAAAATCGAAGTTGGTCCAAATAAATTTATTAAAATTTGACATATCCAACTAAAATTTTTTTCACAATCCTAGAAATTGAAGTTATTTTCATCTAAATTTACTCAAATATAGATCCTACCAAAAAATACTCAACAAAATCCAAAAAAATCGAAGTTGATTTCAAATAAATTTATTAAAATTTGACACTTCCAACTAAAATTTTTTTCACAATCCAAAAAATTGAAGTTATTTTCATCTAAATTTACTCAATTGTAGATCCTACAACAAAAATACTCGACAAAATCCAAAAAAATCGAAGTTGATTTCAAATAAATTTATTAAAATTTGACACTTCCAACTAAATTTTTTTCACAATCCTAGAAATTGAAGTTATTTTCATCTAAATTTACTCAAATATAGATCCTACTAAAAAATACTCAACAAAATAAAAAAAAATCGAAGTTGGTTTCAAATAAATTTATTAAAATTTGACACTTCCAACTAAAATTTTTTTCAAAATCCTAGAAATTGAAGTTATTTTCATCTAAATTTACTCAAATATACATCCTACACCAAAAATACTCGACAAAATCCAAAAAAATCGAAGTTGGTTTCAAATTAATTTATTAAATTTGACGCTTCCAACTAAAATTTTTTTCACAATCCTAGAAATTGAAGTTATTTTCATCTAAATTTACTCAAATATACATCCTACACCAAAAATACTCGACAAAATCCAAAAAAATCGAAGTTGGTTTCAAATAAATTTATTAAAATTTGACACTTCCAACTAAAATTTTTTTCACAATCCTAAAAATTGAAGTTGTTTCATCTAAATTTACTCAAATATAGATCCTACAAAAAAATACTCAACAAAATCCAAAAAAATCGGAGTTGATTTCAAATAAATTTATTAAAATTTGACACTTGCAACTAAAATTTTTTTCACAATCCTAAAAATTGAAGTTATTTTCATCTAACTTTACTCAAATATACATCCTACAACAAAAATACTCGACAAAATCCAAAAAAATCGAAGTTGGTCCAAATAAATTTATTAAAATTTGACATATCCAACTAAAATTTTTTTCACAATCCTAGAAATTGAAGTTATTTTCATCTAAATTTACTCAAATATAGATCCTACCAAAAAATACTCAACAAAATCCAAAAAAATCGAAGTTGATTTCAAATAAATTTATTAAAATTTGACACTTCCAACTAAAATTTTTTTCACAATCCAAAAAATTGAAGTTATTTTCATCTAAATTTACTCAATTGTAGATCCTACAACAAAAATACTCGACAAAATCCAAAAAAATCGAAGTTGATTTCAAATAAATTTATTAAAATTTGACACTTCCAACTAAATTTTTTTCACAATCCTAGAAATTGAAGTTATTTTCATCTAAATTTACTCAAATATAGATCCTACTAAAAAATACTCAACAAAATAAAAAAAAATCGAAGTTGGTTTCAAATAAATTTATTAAAATTTGACACTTCCAACTAAAATTTTTTTCAAAATCCTAGAAATTGAAGTTATTTTCATCTAAATTTACTCAAATATACATCCTACACCAAAAATACTCGACAAAATCCAAAAAAATCGAAGTTGGTTTCAAATTAATTTATTAAATTTGACGCTTCCAACTAAAATTTTTTTCACAATCCTAGAAATTGAAGTTATTTTCATCTAAATTTACTCAAATATACATCCTACACCAAAAATACTCGACAAATTCCAAAAAAATCGAAGTTGGTTTCAAATAAATTTATTAAAATTTGACACTTCCAACTAAAATTTTTTTCACAATCCTAAAAATTGAAGTTGTTTCATCTAAATTTACTCAAATATAGATCCTACAAAAAAATACTCAACAAAATCCAAAAAAATCGGAGTTGATTTCAAATAAATTTATTAAAATTTGACACTTGCAACTAAAATTTTTTTCACAATCCTAAAAATTGAAGTTATTTTCATCTAACTTTACTCAAATATACATCCTACAACAAAAATACTCGACAAAATCCAAAAAAATCGAAGTTGATTTCAAATAAATTTATTAAAATTTGACACTTCCAACTAAAATATTTTTCACAATCCAAAAAATGGTCGTTATTTTCATCTAAACTTACTCAAATATACATCCTACACCAAAAATACTCGACAAAATCCAAAAAAATCGAAGTTGGTTTCAAATAAATTTATTAAAATTTGACGCTTCCAACTAAAAATTTTTTCACAATCCTAGAAATTGAAGTTATTTTCATCTAAATTTACTCAAATATACATCCTACACCAAAAATACTCCACAAAATACAAAAAAATCGAAGTTGGTTTCAAATAAATTTATTAAAATTTGACACTTCCAACTAAAATTTTTTTCACAATCCTAGAAATTGAAGTTATTTTCATCTAAATTTACTCAAATATACATCCTACACCAAAAATACTCGACAAAATCCAAAAAAATCGAAGTTGGTTTCAAATAAATTTATTAAAATTTGACACTTCCAACTAAAATTTTTTTCACATTCCTAAAAATTGAAGTTATGTTCATCTAAATTTACTCAAATATAGATCCTACAAAAAATACTCAACAAAATCAAAAAAAAACGAAGTTGATTTCAAATAAATTTATTAAAATTTGACACTTCCAACTAAAATTTTTTTCAAAATCCTAGAAATTGAAGTTATTTTCATCTAAATTTACTCAAATATACATCCTACACCAAAAATACTCGACAAAATCCAAAAAAATCGAAGTTGGTTTCAAATTAATTTATTAAATTTGACGCTTCCAACTAAATTTTTTTTCACAATCCTAGAAATTGAAGTTATTTTCATCTAAATTTACTCAAATATACATCCTACACCAAAAATACTCGACAAAATCCAAAAAAATCGAAGTTGATTTCAAATAAATTTATTAAAATTTGACACTTCCAACTAAAATATTTTTCACAATCCAAAAAATGGTCGTTATTTTCATCTAAATTTACTCAAATATACATCCTACACCAAAAATACTCGACAAAATCCAAAAAAATCGAAGTTGGTTTCAAATAAATTTATTAAAATTTGACGCTTCCAACTAAAAATTTTTTCACAATCCTAGAAATTGAAGTTATTTTCATCTAAATTTACTCAAATATACATCCTACACCAAAAATACTCCACAAAATACAAAAAAATCGAAGTTGGTTTCAAATAAATTTATTAAAATTTGACACTTCCAACTAAAATTTTTTTCACAATCCTAGAAATTGAAGTTATTTTCATCTAAATTTACTCAAATATACATCCTACACCAAAAATACTCGACAAAATCCAAAAAAATCGAAGTTGGTTTCAAATAAATTTATTAAAATTTGACACTTCCAACTAAAATTTTTTTCACATTCCTAAAAATTGAAGTTATGTTCATCTAAATTTACTCAAATATAGATCCTACAAAAAATACTCGACAAAATCCAAAAAAATCGAAGTTGGTTTCAAATAAATTTATTAAAATTTTACGCTTCCAACTAAAAATTTTTTCACAATCCTAGAAATTGAAGTTATTTTCATCTAAATTTACTCAAATATACATCCTACACCAAAAATACTCCACAAAATACAAAAAAATCGAAGTTGGTTTCAAATAAATTTATTAAAATTTGACACTTCCAACTAAAATTTTTTTCACAATCCTAGAAATTGAAGTTATTTTCATCTAAATTTACTCAAATATACATCCTACACCAAAAATACTCGACAAAATCCAAAAAAATCGAAGTTGGTTTCAAATAAATTTATTAAAATTTGACACTTCCAACTAAAATTTTTTTCACATTCCTAAAAATTGAAGTTATGTTCATCTAAATTTACTCAAATATAGATCCTACAAAAAATACTCAACAAAATAAAAAAAAAACGAAGTTGATTTCAAATAAATTTATTAAAATTTGACACTTCCAACTAAAATTTTTTTCACAATCTTAGAAATTGAAGTTATTTTCATCTAAATTTACTCAAATATACATCCTACACCAAAAATACTCCACAAAATCCAAAAAAATCGGAGTTGATTTCAAATAAATTTATTAAAATTTGACACTTCCAACTAAAATTTTTTTCACAATCCTAGAAATTGAAGTTATTTTCATCTAACTTTACTCAAATATACATCCTACAACAAAAATACTCGACAAAATCCAAAAAAATCGAAGCTGATTTCAAATAAATTTATTAAAATTTGACACTTCCAACTAAAATTTTCTTCTCAATCCAAAAAATGGTCGTTATTTTCATCTAAATTTACTCAAATATACATCCTACAACAAAAATACTCGACAAAATCCAAAAAAATCGAAGTTGGTTCAAATAAATTTATTAAAATTTGACATATCCAACTAAAATTTTTTTCACAATCCTAGAAATTGAAGTTATTTTCATCTAAATTTACTCAAATATAGATCCTACCAAAAAATACTCAACAAAATCCAAAAAAATCGAAGTTGATTTCAAATAAATTTATTAAAATTTGACACTTCCAACTAAAATTTTTTTCACAATCCAAAAAATTGAAGTTATTTTCATCTAAATTTACTCAATTGTAGATCCTACAACAAAAATACTCGACAAAATCCAAAAAAATCGAAGTTGATTTCAAATAAATTTATTAAAATTTGACACTTCCAACTAAATTTTTTTCACAATCCTAAAAATTGAAGTTGTTACATCTAAATTTACTCAAATATAGATCCTACAAAAAAATACTCAACAAAATCCAAAAAAATCGGAGTTGATTTCAAATAAATTTATTAAAATTTGACACTAGCAACTAAAATTTTTTTCACAATCCTAAAAATTGAAGTTATTTTCATCTAACTTTACTCAAATATACATCCTACAACAAAAATACTCGACAAAATCCAAAAAAATCGGAGTTGATTTCAAATAAATTTATTAAAATTTGACACTTCCAACTAATATATTTTTCACAATCCAAAAAATGGTCGTTATTTTCATCTAAATTTACTCAAATATACATCCTACACCAAAAATACTCGACAAAATCCAAAAAAATCGAAGTTGGTTTCAAATAAATTTACTAAAATTTGACGCTTCCAACTAAAATATTTTTCACAATCCTAGAAATTGAAGTTATTTTCATCTAAATTTACTCCAATATACATCCTACATCAAAAATACTCGACAAAATCCAAAAAAATCGGAGTTGATTTCAAATAAATTTATTAAAATTTGACACTTCCAACTAAATTTTTTTTCACAATCCAAAAAATTGAAGTTATTTTCATCTAAATTTACTCAATTGTAGATCCTACAACAAAAATACTCGACAAAATCCAAAAAAATCGAAGTTGATTTCAAATAAATTTATTAAAATTTGACACTTCCAACTAAAATTTTTTTCACAATCCTAAAAATTGAAGTTGTTACATCTAAATTTACTCAAATATAGATCCTACAAAAAAATACTCAACAAAATCCAAAAAAATCGGAGTTGATTTCAAATAAATTTATTAAAATTTGACACTTGCAACTAAAATTTTTTTCACAATCCTAAAAATTGAAGTTATTTTCATCTAACTTTACTCAAATATACATCCTACAACAAAAATACTCGACAAAATCCAAAAAAATCGAAGTTGATTTCAAATAAATTTATTAAAATTTGACACTTCCAACTAAAATATTTTTCACAATCCAAAAAATGGTCGTTATTTTCATCTAAATTTACTCAAATATACATCCTACAACAAAAATACTCGACAAAATCCAAAAAAAATCGAAGTTGGTTCAAATAAATTTATTAAAATTTGACATATCCAACTAAAATTTTTTTCACAATCCTAGAAATTGAAGTTATTTTCATCTAAATTTACTCAAATATAGATCCTACCAAAAAATACTCAACAAAATCCAAAAAAATCGAAGTTGATTTCAAATAAATTTATTAAAATTTGACACTTCCAACTAAAATTTTTTTCACAATCCAAAAAATTGAAGTTATTTTCATCTAAATTTACTCAATTGTAGATCCTACAACAAAAATACTCGACAAAATCCAAAAAAATCGAAGTTGATTTCAAATAAATTTATTAAAATTTGACACTTCCAACTAAATTTTTTTCACAATCCTAGAAATTGAAGTTATTTTCATCTAAATTTACTCAAATATAGATCCTACTAAAAAATACTCAACAAAATAAAAAAAAATTGAAGTTGGTTTCAAATAAATTTATTAAAATTTGACACTTCCAACTAAAATTTTTTTCACAATCCAAAAAATGGTCGTTATTTTCATCTAAATTTACTCAAATATACATCCTACAACAAAAATACTCGACAAAATCCAAAAAAATCGAAGTTGGTTCAAATAAATTTATTAAAATTTGACATATCCAACTAAAATTTTTTTCACAATCCTAGAAATTGAAGTTATTTTCATCTAAATTTACTCAAATATAGATCCTACCAAAAAATACTCAACAAAATCCAAAAAAATCGAAGTTGATTTCAAATAAATTTATTAAAATTTGACACTTCCAACTAAAATTTTTTTCACAATCCAAAAAATTGAAGTTATTTTCATCTAAATTTACTCAATTGTAGATCCTACAACAAAAATACTCGACAAAATCCAAAAAAATCGATGTTGATTTCAAATAAATTTATTAAAATTTGACACTTCCAACTAAATTTTTTTCACAATCCTAGAAATTGAAGTTATTTTCATCTAAATTTACTCAAATATAGATCCTACTAAAAAATACTCAACAAAATAAAAAAAAATCGAAGTTGGTTTCAAATAAATTTATTAAAATTTGACACTTCCAACTAAAATTTTTTTCAAAATCCTAGAAATTGAAGTTATTTTCATCTAAATTTACTCAAATATACATCCTACACCAAAAATACTCGACAAAATCCAAAAAAATCGAAGTTGGTTTCAAATTAATTTATTAAATTTGACGCTTCCAACTAAATTTTTTTTCACAATCCTAGAAATTGAAGTTATTTTCATCTAAATTTACTCAAATATACATCCTACACCAAAAATACTCGACAAAATCCAAAAAAATCGAAGTTGATTTCAAATAAATTTATTAAAATTTGACACTTCCAACTAAAATATTTTTCACAATCCAAAAAATGGTCGTTATTTTCATCTAAATTTACTCAAATATACATCCTACACCAAAAATACTCGACAAAATCCAAAAAAATCGAAGTTGGTTTCAAATAAATTTATTAAAATTTGACGCTTCCAACTAAAAATTTTTTCACAATCCTAGAAATTGAAGTTATTTTCATCTAAATTTACTCAAATATACATCCTACACCAAAAATACTCCACAAAATACAAAAAAATCGAAGTTGGTTTCAAATAAATTTATTAAAATTTGACACTTCCAACTAAAATTTTTTTCACAATCCTAGAAATTGAAGTTATTTTCATCTAAATTTACTCAAATATACATCCTACACCAAAAATACTCGACAAAATCCAAAAAAATCGAAGTTGGTTTCAAATAAATTTATTAAAATTTGACACTTCCAACTAAAATTTTTTTCACATTCCTAAAAATTGAAGTTATGTTCATCTAAATTTACTCAAATATAGATCCTACAAAAAATACTCGACAAAATCCAAAAAAATCGAAGTTGGTTTCAAATAAATTTATTAAAATTTTACGCTTCCAACTAAAAATTTTTTCACAATCCTAGAAATTGAAGTTATTTTCATCTAAATTTACTCAAATATACATCCTACACCAAAAATACTCCACAAAATACAAAAAAATCGAAGTTGGTTTCAAATAAATTTATTAAAATTTGACACTTCCAACTAAAATTTTTTTCACAATCCTAGAAATTGAAGTTATTTTCATCTAAATTTACTCAAATATACATCCTACACCAAAAATACTCGACAAAATCCAAAAAAATCGAAGTTGGTTTCAAATAAATTTATTAAAATTTGACACTTCCAACTAAAATTTTTTTCACATTCCTAAAAATTGAAGTTATGTTCATCTAAATTTACTCAAATATAGATCCTACAAAAAATACTCAACAAAATAAAAAAAAAACGAAGTTGATTTCAAATAAATTTATTAAAATTTGACACTTCCAACTAAAATTTTTTTCACAATCTTAGAAATTGAAGTTATTTTCATCTAAATTTACTCAAATATACATCCTACACCAAAAATACTCCACAAAATCCAAAAAAATCGGAGTTGATTTCAAATAAATTTATTAAAATTTGACACTTCCAACTAAAATTTTTTTCACAATCCTAGAAATTGAAGTTATTTTCATCTAACTTTACTCAAATATACATCCTACAACAAAAATACTCGACAAAATCCAAAAAAATCGAAGCTGATTTCAAATAAATTTATTAAAATTTGACACTTCCAACTAAAATTTTCTTCTCAATCCAAAAAATGGTCGTTATTTTCATCTAAATTTACTCAAATATACATCCTACAACAAAAATACTCGACAAAATCCAAAAAAATCGAAGTTGGTTCAAATAAATTTATTAAAATTTGACATATCCAACTAAAATTTTTTTCACAATCCTAGAAATTGAAGTTATTTTCATCTAAATTTACTCAAATATAGATCCTACCAAAAAATACTCAACAAAATCCAAAAAAATCGAAGTTGATTTCAAATAAATTTATTAAAATTTGACACTTCCAACTAAAATTTTTTTCACAATCCAAAAAATTGAAGTTATTTTCATCTAAATTTACTCAATTGTAGATCCTACAACAAAAATACTCGACAAAATCCAAAAAAATCGAAGTTGATTTCAAATAAATTTATTAAAATTTGACACTTCCAACTAAATTTTTTTCACAATCCTAAAAATTGAAGTTGTTACATCTAAATTTACTCAAATATAGATCCTACAAAAAAATACTCAACAAAATCCAAAAAAATCGGAGTTGATTTCAAATAAATTTATTAAAATTTGACACTAGCAACTAAAATTTTTTTCACAATCCTAAAAATTGAAGTTATTTTCATCTAACTTTACTCAAATATACATCCTACAACAAAAATACTCGACAAAATCAAAAAAAATCGGAGTTGATTTCAAATAAATTTATTAAAATTTGACACTTCCAACTAAAATATTTTTCACAATCCAAAAAATGGTCGTTATTTTCATCTAAATTTACTCAAATATACATCCTACACCAAAAATACTCGACAAAATCCAAAAAAATCGATGTTGGTTTCAAATAAATTTATTAAAATTTGACGCTTCCAACTAAAATTTTTTTCACAATCCTAGAAATTGA